>JAJMZS010000302.1:0-108486 GCA_023807205.1 Isotricha prostoma | reverse complement strand
CAATCCCCAATCCCCAATCCCCAATCCCCAATCCCCAATCCCCAATCCCCAATTTATTTGAATTATTTTACATAATATATTAAAAAAATTTAAAATATTTTAAATTGTTTCAATAATTAATTTAATTAAATTATAATATTTATTTAAATTTGGACTATTTAAAATTAATAAAGAATAAATAATGAGAAAATCAGAATATTTACATAAAAAAAGGAATTTTAATAGGGAAAAATCTAAAAATAAAAATTCAAATAATAAAAAAATTCAATTTAATTCAACAAACATAGAAGATATAATATTTACCAATAGAGAAAAGAAAGCAAAAGAAATGTTTGAAAATCAATTTAAAATAGAGACAGACAAATTAAAACAATTAGAAATTATTAAAGAGATAATAAAACTAGATGATGTTGAAGAAGAATATATTTTTTATTTTATTAAACTACATAAAGAATTCAATATACAATTTAACATCTTATTTGAAGTAAAAAATATTATTATGAGATTAAGTGAAAAACATTTTTATGAATTAAATTTAAATTCATATTTCAATTATATAAATCATAAAACACTTTATTTAGAAGAATTAGATTTAATTTCTTTTTATAATACTAATAATAATTATATAAAATTGATAGAGATTCTTGAAAAAAAAAATGAAGAAAATAAAAAATTTTTGTCAGTAATAAATAAAGAATTAGAGGTAAATATGCCAATAACTTTTAAAAAAAATGAAAATTTAATGTATTTTCTTCTTAGAGATTTCATAATAAATAGTTTTATTGAACATAAAAATAATAATGAATATTTATCAATGAAAATTTTTGATATAAAAAATAAAATTACACTTTTAAAATCTATATCTGAAAAAAGTGAAAAAGAACAAAATGTAATATTTTTTACATTAGTTTCTTTAACTAAAAAAAATAATATTAATAATTGTTTTTTAAAATTTGAAAATACTTTCTCTCTTCAAGAATTATTAATAGGAAAAAAGAATAATTTAACTATTAAAGATAATATTTTAAGTGGTACAATAGAAATTAATGATAATAAAATTAATATAAAAATTTTTAATATTCATTATTTTCATTTGAATTCAATTTTCTATTATATTGATTCACATAAATTTTATTTTAATGAAATAAATGAAATGTATAATAATACAAAAATTTTACAATGTGTAAAAATAGAATATATGAATAAATTTAATTATTATTCAAGTGATTTTGAAAATTTAAAAACAATAATATTTGAAATAGCATCATCTAAATCAATAAATGAATATATTAATCAATATACAGATTATATAAGTGATCTTAATATATTAAAAAATAGAAAATTTTTTGATGAATTTTGGGAAAAAAATATTAATTTTATTCCTTTTGAAAGAGATGAAGGTTTTGAAGCAGAATCATTAAGAGCATTTTGTATAATAAATTTTAGTTCATTACCATTATTATCATATGATGATTATGAAGGAATTGAAATTTCATTATTTAGATTATTTAATTATACTAAATTTGTTGCTGGTTCATTACATGAATTTGAAGGACATCTTAATAAAATGATTTTATGGTTATATAATAAATCAATACAAGTTAAAACAATTGAATGTCCTAATGATTTAAAATTAAATAATTATAATTATGATATAAGAGATGAAAATGATGCTGGCAATATTTTTAATGTGAGTAAAACTACAAATAAAATAAATAATAATTTTAATTTTATAAATCCTAATCATGAAAATGATGATTGGAAAAAAAAAACTGAAGGAGGATATAATTTTGAAATTGCTTTTTTTAATTTTATTCTTGGTGATATAATAACAATCAATCAAATGCTATTTACATTAAATAGTAATAATTATGACAGTTTAAGAAATACTAATTTTTTTCCTTATTTATATATTTCATATAGAAATGCATATAAAGAATCAAAAATTAAACCTAATAATTTTAATTATTTAAATTTAGAAAATGTTTCCCAATCTTTTAAAAATTTATTAAATAAATATCATATTGATGAAGAATTTCTTCTTATACAAGATGATATTTTAATTAAAAAAATATCAAAAGATTTTATTGTGAAGGGAAAAACAAAAAAAGTCATTTATAGAAGTATATTTCAAAGTAGAAGAGGACATTGCCAAATACATAGATATGAAGATTATTATCAAAATAATAATATATAATCCAATTAAATTGATATTGAAAAAATAAAATATTTGTTATTTTTTTCTATATAATTATATACCTTTATCGATAATTAATATTTAATTTATAAATATATTAATTTATTTTAAAAAAAAAATTATATTGATTTAGAAATAAATTTACAAAATATTAATAAATTTGATAAATGATAATATAAAATCCTTACTCAAAAAGTAATTTTTTAAATTAAATAAAAATTATTTATAAGGAACTAAAAAAAATGAATATAAAAGATTTAAATATTTTTTATTCAAATTTTTAATATATGAATTTATTAGCTAAAAAATATTTATGCAATATATATAAAAATGAAATATTAAAAAAATATTGAATAAAAAAAAAATTTAAATAAAAAAAAAATAAAATAAAAAAAATAGTAATGAAAATGATGATTGAATCAAATTATTAATATAAAAAGAAAGTCTATTAATAAGGTTAAAATCAGATTGTTTTTATAACAAATTTAAAGTGAAAAATTGTAATTAATATTTATGATAAATTCAAAAAAAATGAAAAATTTTATAAATAAAAATATACAAAAAATAAAAATTATTCTTCAGAAAAGTTATTGCTAGTTAATAATGTAGTATCATTATTTTTTGCTTTTTCCATTAATTGTTTAACATCATTATTTAATTTTTTTGCAATTTTAATACTATTAATTCCATTATTATAACTATTTAAACTTTGATTAACAATATTTTGAAGATTTTTAATTTTTTTATCTTTTATCATAATAACTTTATTATATTCCATTTTCATTGTATCAATTTGTTCTATTTTACTTTCATTTTCCATAATTAATGCTTTCATTTTATTTTGTAATTTTTGAATTGTTTCTTTTAATTCATTATTATCATTTAAACTTATATTTAATTTACTTTTATATAATTCATCTTGATTTTGTGCTTTAATATATTGAATATCACTTAAATAAATTTGCTTCAAATTATTTAATTCTGTTTTTAATGTGAATATTTCAGATTGATATTTTTTTTTTAATTTATTCATTTTTAATAAAGTTTCTGATACTGAATTATTTAATTTTTTTGTTAATTCTCTATTGGCTCCTTTTAAATTATCAATTTCATTTTGTTTATTTTCAATATTTGTATTTTTTCTTTCACTTATATTTTTATAATTCTTTAATTCATTTTCCAATTCAGATATTTTGAATTTTAAATCATTTATTATTAAATTTGTTTTATTTTTATTTTCTTGAAGAACTTTATTTTCCCTTTCTAATTTACCATTTAGTCTTAATTGTTCTGTTAAATGTTTTTCAAATTTTTTTTCAATTTCTTTTAACCCATTATTCTTACATTTTTCAAAATTTCTAATTCCTTCTATTATTTTTTCAAAAGTTTCTTTATTTTTATTTTGTAATTGAATTTTATTTTTATTATAATCTTGTTTAATTGATGATAATTCATTTTTAAGAAAAGAAATTGTAGAAATTAATTTTTGTTTATTCATATTGAAATAAGTAATCATATTTCTTTGTGAGTCTAATAATTCATTTTGATATTGAATTTTTTTTTCTAATTCTTTATTAGTTAAAACTAAAACATTAATTTGATTTTTTAAATTCATATTATTATATTTTTCTTTTTGAACATTATTTTCAAAATCATTAATATTATTTTTTTCTTGTAAAGATTGAATTTGAGATAATAATTTTGATTTTTCTTCTAATGAAGTATTAACATCAATTTCTTTATATTTAAGTTCATTTTGATATTTTTGTAACTCAATATCTTTTGTCTTTGATTCAAGTGTTAATTTTGAAACTTGATTTAATAATTCTTCATTTTTTAATGATAAATTATTAATTTTATTCTCATTTTGATTTATTTTATTTTTTAAATCTACATTTTCTTTTTCTACTTTTATTAAATTTGATTTTATATTTTCAGTTAAAAAATCATATTCAACTTTTTTTTCATTATCAATTTTACTTAATTTTGATTTATATTCTTCTTCAAATGAATTTTTTTTTTCTTCAAATTCTTTTTGGTATTTATTTTTATATTGATTTATAATTTCATTTATTTTATTTTCATGTTCAGATATTTTAATATATTCCTTTTCAAAATTTTTTAATAATTCATCTCTTCCTTTTAATTTTTCAATTTCTTTATTTTTTAATTCAATTTCATTTTGATGTTCTTTATAAATAAGATCTAATTGATTTTTATTTTTATCTTCTAAACCAATTATAACAGTTTCATAATCATTTTGTTCTTTTTTTAACTTTTTTTCCCATTCAGTAGATAATAATTTAACTTTATCTTGCATATCATTAATTGTAGAATTAAAATTTTTTTGATTTAATTGTAATTTATCTTTAGTTTCTTTTAATTCTTTTTCTAAATTTGAATTTATTATTTTATATTCATTTATTTTTTTTTGAGAATTTTCAATTTGTTCTTTTAAATTTTTTTCAAATGAAGATACTTTTAAATTTGTTGATTCATCAAAATTAAAAGAAGAATATTTTTCTAACATTTCTTTTCTTTCTTTTTCATAATGTTCTACAATACCTTGTAATGATTTATTTTCTTCTAAATATTTTTTATATTTTAAACTAGCATCAAAATATTGAGTCTGTAAATCAGAAAATTTAATTTTTAAATCTTCATATTCTTGTGTTTTTTCTTTTAATTTATTTTCAGAAGTATTTAAATCTATTTCTAAAACAGAAATTATTTTTTGTAATCTATCCATTTCATTTTTTGTTTCTTCATTATCACTTTTTAAATAATTTAATTCTTCATTATATTGGATAATATTTTCTTGTTGTTTTGAATTTTCTTCTCTCAAATTAGAAACTATTTTTTCATTTTCTTCTTTATTTTTTTGTAATTCTCTTTCATAATTTTTTTGAACATTATTTAATTGACTTTTAATTAATTCATTTTTTTCATTTTCTTTTTGTGCTTTTAATTCACTTATTTCTTCAATGAAACCTTCAATTTGATTCTCTCTTTCATAAAATAAATTATCATTAATAATATTTTTTATAATATTACTATCAATTTTTCCTCCTTGATTATTATAATTTTCAGAAATTTCTTCTAATTTACATAAACATAATTTAAAATTTGTATACAAATCATTAATATGTTTCTCATATGATTGTTTTAAATTATTAATATAAATATCATTAATATTATTATTTGAATTTTTAACTGGGAAATTATTAGAAATTTCTTGAATTAAATCTTCAGGTTTTTTTGACATAGAAACAAATTCTTTTGAAAGACTATTTAATGAATTAATTTGAATATTTGGATTTGGATTATAAATTCCTCCTGTTTTAAACATTGTCATATTTATTGAATCATTTCTTGATGATGGAAATCCTAATAATAAAGTCTTTCTATATTGTTCTACTTTTGAATTTAAATTTTCTGTTTCATTTAATAATCTATTTGTATTTACATTATAATTTGGGTCCTTTTGTATAAAATATGACATTTTTAAATATAAATTTAATTTATTTTTTTGAAAGAAATTTAAAATTTTAAAACAATTTTTTTTTATTATATACTATATCATATAGATTATATAATTAATATATTAATATAATTTGAATATTTATATAAAAGCCAAAAAATTAATAAATAAACTTTATTTTTTAATAAATTATACATTCATCACTAGGAATTCTTTGAATTTGTAATTCTTGATTTTTTCTTTGAATAATATTAATTATATTTTCATTTTCATTATTATTATTTATATTATTTTTGTTATTATTATTATTTTTATTATTAGTATTATTTTTATTATTTAATTTACTTTTTGTTCTAGTAAATTTTCCTTTACTTCTACTTTTACTTTTATGAATTTTCATTTCTTTTTTTTTTAAAGTTTCATCTTCATTAATAAATTCATAATTATCATTTCCTTCAGCAAATTTTTTACAAAATGAAATTTTCGAAATATGATAAGGCAATAATCTTTTAACACTATTACTATTATCACCAAAAGCAATAATATCATCATCAAATCCATCATTATCTTCACTTAAATTATCATCTACAGAATCTTCTCCTTCTAAATCATCAATTTGATGACCTTCTTCTAATATATGAATATTTTCAAAATTAAATTTTTTTTTTGACATTTTGGATTTTAAATTAAAAGAACTTTTTGATCTTTGATGTTTATATAAATTAATTTTATCTGCTTCAATAATATCTCTAAAAGGTTCAATTTCTCCTATAATTATTTTTGATATATCACATTGTTTTATATCAAATTCTAATTCATCTTCATCTATTAATAATGCACTTTTTTCTTTATATAATGTATATTTTAAATTTTCTTCATGTGGTTTTTCTACATTAAAATAATTTGCTTTTATTAAATTTACTCCTATTGGTTTTGAATTTTCTGTATCTATATTTGCTTCTTCATCTATATCATCATCAAAATTTTCATCGTTTGATAATATTGATTTTTTTGAAAATTTTTTTGTTGATTTTTTTATCATTTTTGATAATTTTTTTATTTGAGATAAATCACTTTTACTTTTATTATTTTCTTTATTCATTTCTTTTGTATTTTCTTCTTTTATTTTTTTGTCTTGTTTTTCTTTTGTTAAATATGAGTTTAATAAATTATTTATTTCTAATAATATTGTTGTACATTGTTCAAAACATTGATTATATATTATTGTTCTTTGTTCTGAAGTTTCTTTTGTTGTTGTTATTGTTTTTATATTTTTTTCTAAATTATCTTTTAAATAACTTTCAATAATTTTTATTTTTAAATTTAATTCTTCTGTTGATTGATTAATTAATGTTATTTCATTAAAAAAATTATCATTATTAATATTATTTATATTTACTTCAATTAGATAATTTGAAAAAAAATTTAAAAAATCATCAAATTTTGATATTTGATATAAAATATTATTTATATTTTTTTCATTTTCAACATCAATTTTCTCATATTCTTCATTTCTTTTTAATTTTTCTTCTTCTCTTTTTTTTCTTCTTTCAATTAATTTTTCATTTGATTTTGGAGTTAAATTTTTAATTGGAATTTTCATCCCTTTTGATTTTGGTTTTAATGTATTTGTATTAGAGTTTTTTAAGGGATTTTTTATTTTTCTATTATTTAATGTCTTATTTAAATCTCTATCTCTTTCTCTACTATCTCTATTACTATTTGGTCTTGTATTACATATAATTTTTTTTTCAATTTTTTTATTTTTATTTTCTGTTTTTTTTTCTTCATTTTTTTCATTAATAAGTACTTTACTTTTTTGTTTATTTGCACTATTTATTTTAATTTCTTTATTATTGCTATTATTCTCTTTTATATCAGAATTAGACATTTTTATTTTAGTATTACTTAAATATGTATATGATTTTGTTGTATTTAAATTTTTTTCTATTTTTTCATTCATACTATTATCATTTTTAATTTGATTATTTGTTTTTGATTGTTCTGCAGAAAAACCTCTTTCTTTTAATGGTGATGTTGAGTTTCTTTTTCTTTTTTTAAAATTATTATTTTTATATATTTCAATTTCTTTTTCTTTTTCTTTGTCTTTTTCCTTTTCTTTATTTTTATTCTTGTTTTTATTTTTATTTTTTTGTGATTGATTATTATTTGAATTTACTTTCTTATTTACTAATTTAGTGGGTTCAGATTTTTTTATTGCATTTAAGTTTATTGATGTTTTATTTACTTTTTTTTCTTCATTTTTATTTTGTTTTTTTCCTTTATTAAATAAATTAACTGCTTTATTTGGAACTGATTTCATTATATTTAAATTACTATTACTATTTTGGATTAAATTTAAATTATTTATCTTATCATTTGATGTAAAAGATGCATTATCTTTTATTTGTTTTTTTTCTTGAGTCACTTTTTTTTTTATTTTGCTCATATTTTAATTTATTTTTATTTTAAAATAAATTAAATTAAAAAAAAATGCAAGATTCAATAATGACACAAAGAAATGAATTATTTAAACAAAAGAATATTAATTTGAATGAAAATAATCAAAAATATAAATTATATCTTAGAAAAATGAGATTGAATGTATTAATAGAGAAAAAAAGACTTCAAAGTAATTCTGATATTGATATTGAATTTGATAAAAAAACCGCCAAAATAGGAAATATTGATTTTACAAATTTGAATATTCCAGAAGAATATAAAAATATAAATAAAATTAAGGAACTGATTCATAAAATTTCTAATGAAGGAATTTTTAAATTTATAAATGAAATTTATAATATAGATAATTATAATGGTGATAAATTAATTTATGGTTTATCGTTATTAAATGATAAATTAGCAAATGAAGATGATTATTTTATTAATATTCAAGATATTTTAAAAAGAAATTTTATTGAAATTATTGAAAAATTATTACAATTTTCTGAAAAAGAAATTATGACTAAAGATAATGATGATAAATTATTAAATTTATCATATAATATTTTAATAAACTTTTCTTATTATGGTAATAAAGATGAATGTGAATTTTTAATAAAGGATAATTTTTTAGAATATCATTATTTTTTTTTAGAAAAAAGCTCAAATGATGAAATTATAAAAAATATATTAATTTTATTAAATAATTTATGTATAACAAGTGAAATATTTTCAAATATAATATTTTCATATAAAGATGAAAAATTTTTAAAATTATTAAATGATTATACAATAAGTTCAATTAATACAAAAAAAATATCTTTACTAAGAAATATAATAAATGTATATGATTCATTTTTAAAAAATTGGAAAGGACCAATGGAAGATTCAAATGATTCTCTTATAAATATTTCAATATGTGAAAATTTATTTAAAATATTTTGTGAATTAATAAATATTGATGAAACTTTTGAAAAAGCAGTTTGGGGATTAGGATTTTTACATAAGATATTATATAAATATAATTTTTTAAAAGAATTAGCAGAAATGATTTTATGTCAAGAAGCAAATTTATTATATTATTCAATTACTGCATTTGAATATGATTTACCTTCAAATGATAATGATGACATTCCATTAATAAATTTAATTCCAGCTTGTCAAATTATTAAATATTTATTTAAAACATATCAAGATATAGAAGATAATAATTTGAAAAAATTATTAAATGAAAAAATAGATTTTGTAATGAAAAAATGTGATATTCTTGAAATATTTGAAAATTTATTTAAAGAAGGTTTATCATCTTTAATATCAAAAACAATATTAATTACAATAAGATATATTGCATTAAATGAAAATTATTATATGGAAATTTTAGAAAATAAATCTTTATTACAAAGAATAATAAATTTTGTTTATAATCCAGAATATAAATTAAGAAAAAAAGCTTTGAAAATATTAAAAAATTTAACAGAATATCCTGCTTTACAATTAAATTCAACTTTAGTTAAATTTGGTATTTTTCCAGCTTTAATACAAGGAATTAATGCTTATAATATTATGACTTATGATATTGAAATTTTATTACCTAGTTTAGATATAATTATGAATATTTTAAAAAATGGGGAAATATTATCTTTTTTAGGAAGAAATAGTTATTTATTTAATTTTGAAAAATTAGGTGGGAAGGAAATTTTAGAAAAACTTTTAGGAAATCCTAATGATAAAGTTTATAAAAAAAGTGATATCATTCTTAATACTTTTTTTGAAAATAAAATTAATTAATTTTTTGGTTTTTAATTTTTATAAATTTATTTTTAATTTGAAAAGTAAAATTATATTTTTTTTAAATCAATTTTATTTGATACATTCTTTTTTCCTTTAAATCTATTTCCCATTTTTCCTACTTTAACAATATTTTTATTTTGTTTATTAATCATTTTTTTAACTTTATATTTAATATCTTCTTGAGTTAATTTTTGTTTTTTTTTCTTATTATTTTTTATATTATCATCTTCTTTTTCATCTTCAGATAATTCTTGTTTTTCTTTTTCTTCTTGTTCAATCATATTTTGTTTCATTTCTTTTTCATAATCTAAAATATTACCTAAATCATCATCAATAAAAACTTCTTCTTCTTTTTCTTCTTCTTCATCATTTTCATTTTCTTCATTTTCATCTTCTTCTTTATTATCTTCATTATCATTATTATTATTTTCATTTATTTTTTTTTCTCTTTTAGAAATTTTTTTTTCTTTAATATAACCAAAAGCTTTTAATTCTCTATCTAAAAATCCAGTTCTTTTAATTTCATTAAAATTAACATCATCATCAAATCTAATATTAAATTTCTTAATAAAATAATTTTTAACACCTTTAATATCTCTTTTAAAATAATTTTCAGCTTCTTTATGATCAATACTAATCATTTGAGGAAAATCAATAACAATAATATCACTATTATTAATATTTAATAAAATATTAAATTCATTAAAATCACCATGAACTAAACCATTTTGTGCTAATTTAAAAATAAAATTCATTAATTTTTGATAAACAATATTTTTATCTTTAATTTCATCAATTCTATTTAAAGGATATGATGGAATATATTCCATAATAATACAATGTCTATTATAACCATATGGTCTTGGGACACTAAATCCTTTATTAAATAAACCTACCATATTTTTATATTCATTTTGAGCACTTAATCTACTTAAATATAACCAATTATAATGAGTTTGTTTATTTATATAATCTCTTTTTTCTTTTACTGCACGAAAACTTGTTCTTCCAATACGACCTAATTTTATACATGCTATTGTTAATTCTCCTATATTTGTTGGTAATGTTTTTGGAAGATCATTTTGAAAATATGATTTTTCTTCCCTTGATATATTATTTTTATTATTATTTTCATCTTCATTTTCTTCTTCTTCATCTTCTTCATTTTTTATATTTTCTGTTAATATATCTTCTTTTATTTTATTATATTGTTCATCAGAAATTTCAGAATTAATACTTTTTACATAACATATATAAACATCACTTTCTTTTCCAACTCCAATTTTAGAACCAATTTTAACTAAAATTCCTTGTTTAATTAAAGAATGAATTGCTAAGTAATCATATCCTAAATAATTTAATGAATATCCATCATATATTATATTTGTGTGTTTTATTAATTTATGTTTTAATAAATTTGCTATTATTTGTCTTATATTTGTTGTTCTTATTTTTGATATTGATTGAATTAAATCTACTGGAACTATTTCATGATTTCTCATTCCAAGTTCTATTGCTGTTAATACTCTAAAATCATCTTTATTTAAATATTTTAATGCTGATAGATCAAATCTCATATTTGATAATTTGATATAAAATTATTTTAAATAAATATTAATAAAAATAAAACTTTTAAATTATTGGAAATATTTTATTATTAAATAAAATTCATTATTTATATTTAATTTTATATATATATGTAAACATAATATTAATATAATATAAACCTATTCTCCTTTTTTTTATTATAATTGTTATATCATATATTATATAGTTATATCATAGCTTTTTTAAAATTGTGAAAAATATTTGATTATTTTATTATAATATATCTTTCTGAATGAAAATTTAGTTTTTATTCAAAATAATTGTTTACATATATAGAATAATAAATATATTTTATCAAATTTTTTTAGAAGAAATAATTAACTAAAATTGTAATATTTTTTCTTCAATCAATTTTCTAAAAAATGTTTTTTATATTAATTCTTAAATATCCCTAAATTTGGTTAGAAAATACAATATCTTATGAAAACTTTTTTTTAATATTGATTATTATTTTTATTTGTGTTCTGAAAAAAAATATGATTAAAATTCTCAAATATATATATATTTATATATTTTGATTAACATTTTGAATGAAGTTATTAAATAAATCATTTACTCTTCTTTTTTATTGATTATTTTTTTAGTAAATTTTTTTGAATTTTTTATTATTATTATTTAAACTAATATTCAATTAAGAAAATTTAATAGTCGTTTAAAAAGTAAATCAAATTTTTTTAATATCTATTAATTCATAATTTCTTAAAATCCAAAAAATTTAAAAAAATATATTATATTAAAATATATTATAAATTCCTATATATTATAAGAGAAAATTTTTTATAAATTAAATTTTTTATTAAAATATTTTAAAAACAAAGAAAAAATGATATAATTAAAAATAATATTAAATAAATATCTGTTAATTAAATATAAAGAAAAATATTAAATTGTTCATTTATTCCTTTTTAATTATTTTGATATACAATAAATAAATCAAAATATATTAAAAAAATTTATTGAAGTATAAATTAATATCCTAAAAATTATTATTTACTTTAAAATGCTCAAATATTTAATCTTCTTTGCATTAATCTTATTTATACAAAATAAGTTGACAGATGATGGAAAAAAATATTTGAATGAAATATATTATTTAACTAAAACAACAGAAACCAATATAATTAAAAATTTTAAAGAAACATTGGAAAACTTTCAAGAAAATGTAGTGAATTTTGTTTCATTAAAACAACAAATTTCTAATCTAGAATTTATAATAACTACAAAAGATAAATTAAAAATTGATGTTAGTTATTCAAAAGAAGATGCAATAGGGAAGATTAAAACACATATAAAAACTAAAAATTTTAGGAAAGATGGAAATGAAGAATTAGGGAATTTATTTACAAAATCAATGGAATATGATATAAATCAATGGAAAAAATATGATTTATTATTTAGTAAAGGAACTACAATGAAGGTACTTTCAATATTAACAAAAAAGATTAGCAATAAATTTGTAACTATTTATTGTACAAGTCTAGATAAATTTCTTTATCCATTTGGAGAAGTTGTTTTAATAAATAAATCAATTAATGAAAATAATCCTTTCAATAATAACTATTTTATGTATCATTATCAGTTGGAATGTATTAAAGCCAGAACTCAAAAATGTTTAATTATATCAAAGTCTGCTGGTAAATATATAACACTTCCATATGCAGATATTTTAATAAGATATTATAGTATTCTTTCATATAATATGATTGCAAAAGAAATATCATTGTCCTTTACAGATTGAATAATTTTAATTTTATTATTAGGTATTAAACAAATTTAAAAATCTAAATTTTTTTATAAATTAAAAAAGTATAAACTTTTAATAATAGATAAATTTTCTTAATTATTTTACAAGATGAGATTTTGATTTTTTATTTCAATTTCGAATTTAAATAATTTTTTATATTCTTTATTTTTTAATCTCCTTTTTTAATAATTATTTCTCATCAATTTAATATTTATTTCATTTTCATTAATTATAAAAAGATTAAAAGGATTTGTTAAATTCTATTTTATATTATTTATTTATTAATATTTTTTTTAAATTATAATTTTTGTTTATATAATAAGATTTTATTTATTATTTATTTGAACATAATATATTTTTTATTAATAAATAAAGATACTGTATTATAAACTTTATAAATTCTAAATATTTTTAAAAATACAATGAAAAGACTATTAAAATAAATATAATTAAAAAAAATTAAAACTTTTAAAAAAAAATCAAAAAAACTCCTTTAAAAAAAAATAAACTTCAAAAAAAATTATTATTTAACCAAAAAAAAAAAATAAGATATAAAAATATAACTTCTAATGACAGAAGAACAAAAAGTAAGTCAAAATTATCCTGATAAAGGAGAATTAAATACTGAAAATACAGAAGAGCAGAAAATCCCAGAAAAGGGTAAAGTAACAAAAGATAATCCAATGGGTTATCCTCCAGTAAAGCCTCATCTTCGTAAAGATGGTCAAGAAGTAGTAGCATGGACAATGAATCCAACAAGTGATTTCGTTAATCCATATGGTTTAACATTACGTAGAAAAAAAAGAAAAAAAACACCAGAATATGATAAACCAAGAGAAGGTTGTGCAATATTACAACCAAAAGTAAATGAACCATTTGAAGCAATTCCAAGAAGAATAACAAGAAAAGAATTAATAAAAAAAATTCAAGAAAATTTTAAAGCTACTAAAGTTGAAGATATACTTAAAAATAATTTTGATATTGATTTTTCAATTCCTGATAAATCAAAATTGAATATTACAAGTTTTGATGATAAAATATATGAAATTTATCCTAATGATTATTGGATGAAACAAGCTATTGATAAAACAACTGGACAAAAATTAAAATTACCTGCTAAAGCTTTGATTATTGATAAAGAGACTAAAGTTGGTGAATGGAAAAGAGTTTTAATTACTAATTATGATGAAGAAAATGATTTATTTGATGGTGAAATTGATGATAAAACACATGAAGAATTTAAAGGATTACCTAAAATGTTTATTTTATTTGATTCTGAAAATCCTAATGTTTTTGCTAAGAGATTAAGTGAAGCTTATAAATTAAGAAATAAAAGTGAAGGAATAATTAAATATAATTATTATTTATCTAAAATTCCTAAATATGATGTTTCTGAATTACCAAAAGATAGAGCTGAGAAAATTGAAAATAAAATTAAAATTATGAAAGATTTTGATATTGTTGAAAATAGTTTAAAAGGTGAAATGGATGCTGTTAATAAATCTTATGTTTTTCAATTAAATAAAATGATGTTTGATGAATTATATTTTAAAGAAAAAAGTTCTGATTTATGTTGTTTAAATTTAAATATTGAACCAGAACCAAAACCAGAAGTTCCTAAATATGCAAAAGAAATGATTCATGAAGATAATAAAAAATTTAATTTTGATATTTTACAAAAAACATATTCTTTAGCTGCTTTATTTACTAAACCAAATATTATTCAAGCTACACAAAAAGTTAAAACTTTAATGGATGCTATGAAAGGAAAATTTCATTTATATAAAACTAAATTTAATGATACAATTAAATTAGATGATTTCTTAAAAGAAGAAAAGAAAAATATTTATGAATTTAAAAAGAATTTAGAAAATGAACAAATTGCTCAAATTAAAAAAATTTTATCTGTTCTTGAATTTAAACCTCCAGAAATGTCTTTATTAAGTACATCTCCAGATGTTGCTAAAAAAGAAGAAAAGGAAAAAAAAGAAGAAAAAGACAAGAAAGAAAATGAAGAAGATGATTTAGAAAATCCAATTCCTCAAGTTATTGAAGATGATTTTAATGTAGATTTTATAAAAGATCGTCCATTAAAACCAAAAAGATATGTTTTTGAAAAAGATATTGAAAGAGAAAGAAAAAATCAAGAATTTATGAATGATTTAAATAAATATAAAACAAGAAGATTAATAAGAAAAATAAATATGATTTTTCAAGATCAATTATATGAAACTGTAGTAAATTCATTAATTCAATTTGTTGAATTTTTTGAAAAAAATATTCCAGCTGTAACTGAAGTAAAAAATACAAAAGAAGTTATTAATACATATAAAGATCCTTTAGATAAAGAAAATAGAATTAAAAATTTTACAGAAAGTAAAATGGTACTTGATGATAATTGTGCTTTTGGAAAAGCAACTGATTTACCTGATACTGATTTAAATACTACTTATGAAGCTATTGAATATATTCCTGATGAATTATTAGTTGAAGAAAAAAAACCTATTTTTAATATTATTTTAAAATATAAAGAAGGTAATTTTGGTTATCATTTATTAGTTGAAGATTTTGTTATTGAAATTAGAAAAGTTTTTGATGAAGGATTAGATAAAATTCAAAGAGTTGAACAAATTAATTTTCATAAACAAAAAGTTTATTCTACTATGAAATATTTTGATTTAGTTAAAAGAGATAAATCATTAGGTTTAAAAGGTAAAAAAGAAGAAGAAAAGAAAATAGATATTCAAATTGAAGAACAAAAAAATGAAAATATTGATGGAGAAGAACAAAAACAAGAACAAGAAAATAAAGCAGGTGATATAAATAATATTGAAAATAAATTTAATCCAAAAAGAGAAGAAGCACTTTTCGTTCAAGATTTATATGAAAGATTAGAAAAATGTTTATTAAAAGGAAAAGAACCTTTAGAAAAATATGCAGCAACATTTAATCAATATAAAGAAGATTTAGATATTGATCCAGAAACTTATGTTAAGAATTTAGATGAACAAGATGATGGTAATATTGTTCATGTTTTAAGAGATGATATTAGAAGACATCAAGATACTTATGATAGAATTATTAAAGAAATTAATGAAAATATGCAAGTTTCATACTTTTTAGTTAATTGCAAAGATGTTAGAGATACTTTATTAAGTAAACATGAAAAAATTAGAGAATTAGAATTAGCTCTTTTAAATAGAAAATCACAAGAAATTAAATCATCTGTATTTAAACAAATTGAAGAAATGAAAAATGGTATTACAAAACAATCAAAGAATATTGAAGAATTAGTTGATGTTGAAAAATATATTGAAGATGTTCCTTCATTATTAGAATCAATAAAAGGTGAAATTGATAATTGTTTAGAAATATATAAAATTTTAGATGAATTCTTACAGAAAATACAATATATAGATCTTCGAACTAGATTTATGTTAATTCAAAGTACAACAGATATTTCAAATACAATAACATCAGCCAAGACGTTAATAACTAAACAAAGAGAAAGATTCTTAGCTAATTTATTAGAAAATCAAGCAACATTAAACGAAGATATAAAGAATTTAGAAAATCAAATAAATGCATTGAAAAAATACAAGACAATAGATCAATTAGATGATGCTGCAAAATTAGCAAATACATGTCAAAAAATATTAACAGATTGTCAAGATAGAGCAAAATTATGTAACAGTAGAGAAGTAAATTTCAATAGAGATCAAACAGATTATTCTCATTTAACACAAATGGCAAAAGAATTCCAACCATTTTATTTAATTTGGACTTCAATTGATGAATTTGAGAAAAAAAGTGAAGAATTTAAAACAATTCCATTAGATCAATTACATGGACTTGATGTTGAAGAAATGAATGATAATGTTAAAAAACATTTAATTCAAAGTATTAAGACTTTAAAAGATATGGATGGTTATGGTGAATTAATTAAGACTGCTGAAGAAGAAAGAGATAGATCAAAAGAATTTGAAAAAATTGCAGATTTAGCTGTTTCACTTACTACTAAAGGTTTACAAGAAAGACATTGGGAAGAATTAAAAAATCAAACTGGTATTGATTGTACTGATAAAAGTAAAAAAATGGATCTTGATACAATTATAAATCAAAAAGGTGATTTGAGTAAAGAAGTTGTTAATGTTGCAAAAGGAATTGCTGATAAAGCATCAAGAGAATTCCAAATTAAGGAAAAATTAGAAATATTAGAGAAAAATTGGTCAGAAGTTGAATTTGGTACAACACCATATAGAAATAAAACAATGAATATTATTACAGGATGGGGAGATATATATAAAGTACTTGATGAAGATGTTCAAGAAGTACAACAACTTGAAGTAAATCCATATAAAGAACATTTCCTTAAAGAAATTACTGAATGGTCACATGCTTTTCAAAATATTACTGATATTTTAGAAGCTTTATCTAAATTACAAACTAAATGGTTCCAATTACAACCTATTTTTGAAAGTCCTGATATTACTAAAAGTATTCCTCATGATGCTGCAATTTTTGCTAAAGCTAATAAGAGTTTTACTGAAATTATTAGAGGATTAAAAGTTAGTACTAATGTCAAAGTTATTTGTAGTGATGATACTTTATTACCTAAAATTAATGAAGCTAATGAATGGTTAGAACAAGTAGAAAAAGGATTGAATGATTATATTGAAAAGAAAAAAACTTTATTCCCTCGTTTTTACTTTTTATCAAATGAAACTTTATTGAAAATTTTATCAGAAACTAAAGATTTAAATCGTGTAAAAGAAAATTTAAAAAATATATTTGAAAATATTCATAATATTGAATTACAAGATGATAAAATTATTTTGAAAATGATATCAAATTTAGGAGAACCAGTTCCCTTAAAAAATATAATATCAATTGATAGAAAAAATATAGAAGATTGGATGAAAGAATTACAAAACTCAATGTTTGAAACAGTACGTCAATGTATGGAAAGAGCAATTAGAACATATACTCGTCCACCAACAAAAGATTGGATATTTGGTCATACTGGACAAAGTGTAATTCATGCTAATCAAATGCATTGGACAAATCAAGTAGAAGAAGCAATAGCAAATAAAACAATTCCTTCATATTGTAATGAAATACAAGAAAGAATTAATTTACTTGTCAAAATTTTAAGAGAACCTTTAACAAGAGTTAATGGTATTACAGTATTTAATTTATTAACATTAGAAGTACATAATAAAGAAATTACAGAAACATTTATTAAAGGTAATTGGGCACCAACATCATTTGAATGGAAAAAACAATTAAGATATTATTGGGAAAATGATAATATGTATGTTAAATCAATTCAAACTTCTTTCCCTTATGGTTATGAATATTTAGGTAATACAGAAATTTTAGTCATTACACCTTTAACTGATAAATGTTATTTGACTTTAATGGGTGCTATTAAATTTAATATGGGTGGTGCTCCTGCAGGTCCTGCTGGAACAGGTAAAACAGAATCAACTAAAGATTTAGCTAAATCAATTGCTAAACAATGTGTTGTTTATAATTGTTCTGAAGAAACTGATTTTGTTGCAGTTGCTGCTTTCTTTAAAGGTTTAGCTAATTGTGGTTCTTGGATTTGTTTTGATGAGTTTAATCGTATTAATATTGAAGTTTTATCTGTCATTGCTTCACAATTAATTGTCTTATTCTCTGCTAAAGCTGCTGGAATTGATAAAATTATTTTCGAAAAAACTCCTATTCATATTTTACCTACTTTTTGTGTATTTATTACTATGAATCCTGATTATGAAGGAAGAACAGCTTTACCTGATAATTTAGTTGCTTTATTTAGACCTATGGCTATGATGGTTCCCGATTATAAATTAATTTCTGAAGTTTATTTATATTCATCTGGTTATTTAACTGCTAAAGATTTAGCTAAGAAAATTGTATCTACATTTAAATTATCATCTGAACAATTATCTTCTCAATCACATTATGACTTTGGTATGAGAGCTGTCAAATCTGTTTTATATGCTGCCAAGAAATTAAAAGTTGGTAATCCTGATACTCCAGAAGATAAATTATTATTAAGAGCACTTCAAGATGTTAATATACCAAAATTCTTAAAAGATGATATACCATTATTCTCAAATATTATTAAAGATCTTTTCCCAGATACAGAAAAACCAGAAACAGATTTAGATGATTTAATAGCAAAAATAAATGAAAATATCAAAAAGAAAAAATTACAACCTCATCCAAACTTTATTCAAAAAATTATTCAATTATATGATACAATTCAAGTACGTCATGGTTTAATGATAGTCGGTCCTACAGGAGGTGGTAAAACATCAAATTGGCAAATACTTCAAAAATCTTTAAGTGACTTAAATGATGGTACAAGATTCTTTACAACAAAATCAACAGTAATAAACCCAAAAGCTGTTCGTAAACCAGAATTATATTGTGATAAAGATCCAATGAATCCAACAGAATGGATTAATGGTATTATGCCACTATTAGTAAATGAATTAAATAAAGATACATCAGGTAAAACAAAATATTGGATTTTATTTGATGGTCCAGTTGATACTTTCTGGATTGAAGATATGAATAGTGTCCTTGATGATTCTAGAAGATTATGTTTACCTTCATCTGCAATTATTGTCTTAAATGAAACTATTACTATGATGTTTGAAGTAGAAGATTTAGTTCATGCTTCACCAGCTACTGTAAGTAGATGTGGTATGGTCTTTATGGAACCTAGTGCAGTTGGTTTAATGCCACATGCTTTATCTTGGTTACAAATTAAATTACCTCCTGCTTTAAGAGAATCTCCTCCTGATTTTGATATTAGAGCAAGATTAGAGAAATTATTTACTGATTGTTTAACTGAAAATGTTGAGTTTGTTAGAAAGAAAGTTGTTGAACCTTGTCCTACTACTGATGTTAATTTAGCTAATAGTTTGTTTAATTTATTAGAATGTTTCCTTGCTAAATTTAAAGATGTTAGTCCTTCTAAAGTTAATAAAGTAGATTTGGAAATTTTATATAAGAGTATTTATAATATTTATTTCTTTGCTACTGTATGGTCTATTGGAATTACTACTAGAGAAGATGGTAGAGAGAAATTTAATACTTATTTAAGAGAATTTATGAAACAAAAAATTCCAGAAGAAGATGTTGCTGATGTACTTTTCCCTGAAGAAGGAACAGTATATGATTATTATTTCGATTATGAAAGAGATGAATGGAAAAATTGGAATACACTTCTTACATATCCTCAAATTGATGTTCGTGCTGAATATACTGATATTATTATCCCAACAATTGATAGTGTACGTTATTGTTATATTTTAAAATATCTTTTGACAAATAGAAAACATATTATTACTACTGGACCAACTGGAACAGGAAAAACAATTAATATGATTGATATATTAGGAGTAATGGAAGAAGCAACAAAGAGAAATGAAGAAAAATATGCTCATATTGTTATTAACTTCTCAGCACAAACAACTGCAACTCAAACACAACTTGCAATTGATAGAATATTAAAAAGAAAAGGTAGAGGAAAATATGCTCCAGATAATAATAGAATTATGGTATGTTTTGTTGATGATTTGAATATGCCTAAAAAGGAAAAATATGAAGCTCAACCTCCAATTGAAATATTAAGACAATGGTTAGATTATGAAGGATGGTATGATATTAGAGAAAAAGAAAAACCATTCATGCAAATTTCTAATTTAATTCTTACTGGTGCAATGGGACCACCTGGAGGAGGAAGAAGTTTCTTAACTAATAGATTTATGAGACATTTCAATGTTATTACTTATACAGAATTAGTAGATAGTTCAATTAAAAGTATTTTTGTAAGAAAAGTAAATAATTTCTTAACAAAATTCTCAAATGAAGTTAAACAACTTGTACCAACAATTGTAAATTCAACATTAGTATTATATAAAGAAATCAAAGACAAATTACTTCCAATACCAAAAAGTTCACATTACTTATTTAACTTAAGAGATATGTCTAAAGTTTTACAAGGAGTATGTGGTGGTTCATTAAAACATCTTCAACATAAAGTTGATATGGTTCAAATATGGATGCATGAAATGATTAGAAGTTTCGGTGATCGTTTAATTTGTGATGAAGATAGAAATTTCTTAAAAGAAATATTACAAAATAATATACTTAATACTCCTGAATATGGAATTAAAGATGTACAACAAGAAGTTTATGATGGATTAGATAAAATAATTTTCTGTGATTTCTGTGCTGGTGCAGATAGACCTTATATTCATGTTAAAAATGTTAAAGATTTTATTACAAGAATTGAAGATAAATTAAAAGATTTTAATGAAGAATTTAAAAATAAACAAATGCCATTAGTTATGTTCTTAGATGCTTGTGATCATGTTGCAAGAATTAGTCGTATTATTAGACAAACTGGTGGTCATGCTTTATTACTTGGTGTCGGAGGTTCTGGTCGTCAATCAATAGCAAGATTAAGTTCATATATTAATTATAATATGGATTGTACTACAATTGAAGTTGTTAAAGGATATAAATTAAATGACTTTAGAAAAAATGTAAAAGATTTCTTAAAAGATACAGTATGTAAAGAAAAAGGAAAAATTAATACATGCTTCTTATTATGTGATACACAAATATTTGATGAAATTATGTTAGAAGATATGAATAATGTTCTTAATAGTGGTGATATTCCTGATATATATAAAGCAGAAGATTTTGAAGAAATTAAAAAAGTTGTTGGTCCTGAATTAAAAGCAAAACATTTACAAGATAATCAAGCAAACTTAATGGCATGTTATTTAAAAAGAGTTATTGCTAAAATTCATATTATTTTAGCTATGAGTCCTGTAGGTGAAAAATTCGTAACTAGATTAAGAATGTTCCCTTCATTAGTCAATTGTTGTACTATTGATTGGTTTACTGAATGGCCTGAAGAAGCTTTAGTTTCTGTTGCTAAGAATATATTAGAAAAAAGAGATGATATTTATTTAGGAAAAAGTCAAGATGGTGTTATTGAATGTATAAAATTCATTCATAAATCTGTAGAAAAGATTTCAATTAAATATTTGGATGAATTAAGAAGATATAATTATTTAACTCCAACATCATTTTTAGAATTTTTAAGTTTATTCCAAAATATTTTAGTACAAAAAACAAAAGAAAATGAAAATAATATAAATCGTTATGATATGGGATTAAAAGTCCTTCAATTTGCAGAAGAAAAAATATCAATTATAGAAAAAGAAATTCAACAAAAGCAACCAGAATTAGAAAAATTATCAAAAGAAACAGAAATAATTATTAAAGATGTTGAAATAAAAAAAGCAGAAGCAGATAAAGTAAGAGAGAAAGCATCAGCAGATTCTCAAGTAGCAGAAGCATTAGCAATTAAAATTTCAAAAATAGAAGCAGATTGTCAAAGAGAATTATCAGAAGCAGAAAAAGGTCTTCAAAGTTCTTTAGAAAAAATAGATCAAATTAAAGATAATGAATTACAAGAATTAGCAGGTTATAAAACATATGGTGAGAAATTAATGATGACATTAGAATTATTATTTACTTTCAAACATGGTGATGCTTGGAGAAAAAGAAAAGAAAATTTAACTGAACCAACTGGTGATCCTAAAAATCCATTTAGATTAAGTTATAAACAAGCTGCTATTAATGAATTACAAGTTACTGAACCTAAAGTATTTAAAGAATATTTCTATTCATTTAAAAATGAACAAAGAAGAGAAGATTTAAAAAATAAAGAAATGGATAAAGTATTAAAAGCTGAAAAATATATTGAAGAACATCATATGGATAGAGCTCTTGTTGATAATGCATCTAAAGCTGTTGGTCCTTGTTTTGATTTTATTGTTGGTATGATTGAATTTTGTCATAAATCAATTGAAATTGTTGATCCTAAGAAAAAAGAAGCTGAAAAAGCTAAAATTGAAAAAATTGATGCTGATGAAAAATTAGCTACTGCACAAGCTGCTCTTGCAAAAGCAGAGAAAGAATCAAATGATTTAGAAAGAAGTTTAAATCAAAAACAAAAAGAGAAAAATGAATTAATAGTAACATTAAATGATAATCAAACAAAAGTTAAAAGAGCAAGAAAATTAGTAGAATTATTATCAGGAGAAAAAATTCGTTGGGGACAAAGTGTAAAAGATTTACAAGAATATGCAAATTATATTATAGGAGATTGTTTAGTTGCAGCAGCAGCAATTGCATATTCAGGTCCATTTGTAAGTACATATAGAACTAATTTAGAAACTTTATGGAAAAAACAATTAGATGATAAAGGAATAACAAGAAGTGATAATGTATCATTAAGAAGTGTATTAGAAGATCCAATTACAACTGGAAGGTGGAATAAAAATATGTTACCTAATGATAATTTATCTATTGAAAATGGTATAATTATGTTTAAGACTAGTAAATGGCCTTTAATGATTGATCCTCAAAATCAAGCTTCTATTTTCTTAAAGAAATATGGTTTTGATGTTAAGTCTACTTCATTCCAATGTGTTAAAATGAGTGATCCTAAAATGATGGATGCTGTTATTTCAGGTGTTAAATATGGTTCTTGGATTATGCTTGATAATGTTGGTATTGAATTAGATAATTCATTAGAACCTATTTTACAAAGACAACAAGTTAAAAATAAATATAGTAATTTCTATGAGATTAAAATAGGTGAAAAAGTTATTCCTTATAGTGAAGAATTTAAATTATTTATGGTTACTACATTATCAAATCCTCATTATTCACCTGAAACATTCGCTAAGATTACTATTATTAACTTTGCTATTACTCAAATTGGTTTAGAAGATCAAATGCTTTCTGAATTAGTTATGTTAGAAATGCCACAATTAGAAGCAACTAAAAATCAAATTTTAGAAGAAAACTTCAAAAATAAAGAAACATTAAAGAATATAGAAGATCAAATTTTAGATAATTTATCAAAGAATAAAGATAATATAGAAGAAACATTAAAATCATCAGAATTAATTGATATTCTTACAGAAAGTAAAAAGACTTCAACAGAAATTAATGAAAAATTAAAAATATCTGAAAAAACAGGAAAAGAAATTGATGAAAAAAGAGAAGTTTATCGTGTAAGTGCAAAAAGAGCATCATTACTATTTTTCTCTTTAATTGATTTAGCTATGATAGATCCAATGTATCAATTTTCTTTAATTCAATTTAAAGAATTATATAGAAATACAGTTAAAAAATTAGAAATTAATGAAGATATAAATCAAAGATTATTAGATATAAATTCAGCTTGTTCAAAAGCATTATTTGACTTTACTTGTAGATCACTTTTCGAAAGAGATAAACCATTATTTTCATTTTTATTAGCAATTAAAATAATAATGGGTGAACAAGAAGGAGAAACAAAAATAAAAAGTCAAGAATTAAGATTTTTACTCGCAGGACCATCATCAGATAAACAAATAGAACCACCTCAAAATCCAACTGATTGGATTTCTCCAAATGATTGGCATAGTTTTTATAATCAATTATATGGTATGACATTTTTAGATGAAAACTTTAAAGGAATAAATGAATTCTTTATGTCAAATCATCAAAACTTTTATGAATTCTTTGAAAGTAATAAAAATGAACATACTAATTTACCAGAACCTTATGAATCAAAATTAACTGATTTCCAAAAATTAATTTTAGTAAAAGCAATTAGATTTGATAAATTAACAAATGAATTAGCATATTATGTAGAAAATAATTTAGGTAAAGAATATACAGAACCACCAACATTTAATTTAATGAAATCATATGAAGATTCAACAAATAAAATTCCATTACTTTTTGTATTATCTACTGGTTCAGATCCTAAAAATGATTTCCAACAATTAGCAGATTCAATGGGAAGAAAAGTAGAATATGTTTCTTTAGGTAAATCAATGGATAAAGTTGCTATTTCTAAAATAGATGATACTAAAGTTAAAGGAGGATGGATTCTTTTACAAAATTGTCATCTTGCCATTTCATTTATGCCTAAATTAGAAGATGAAATTGAAAAATTACAAAATAATCCTACTTTAGATCCTAATTTCAGATTATGGTTAACTTCTATGTCATCTAATAAATTCTCTATTAATGTTTTGAAATCTTCAATTAAAATTACTATGGAACCACCAAAAGGATTAAAATTAAATTTACAAAGACAATATGATAATATTCCTGAAGAAGAATTAGAAGCTTGTACTAAAAAAGATTTATTTAAATCATTCTTCTTTGCTTTATGTTTCTTCCATGCAATAGTACAAGATAGAAGAAAATTCGGACCAATTGGTTGGAATGTTAAATATGATTTTACAAATGAAGATTTAAAAGTATCAAGAATGCAATTAAAGAACTTTTTAGAAGAATATGATGATGTACCATATAAAGTATTAAATTACTTAGTAGCAGAAATAAATTATGGAGGTCGTGTAACAGATGATAAAGATCAAAGACTTATAAAAACAATATTATTAACATATTTAACAGAAGATACATTAAAATTCAATGAATATCCATATAGTGAAAGTAAAATATATTATTGTCCTAAACCAGGAATGAAAGGTGATTATATGGATTATATTAAACATTTACCAATGAATACTTATCCAGAAGTATTTGGTTTACATGATAATGCTGAAATTATTACAGCACAAAATGAAGCAAGATTACTTTTAGAAACTTTATTATTAATGCAACCAAGAACAAGCGCAGGAAGTGGTAAAAGTGTTGAACAAACTGTAAGTGAAACTTTAGATATTATTGAAAAGGGAACACCACCTGTATTTGATTATGAAAAAATTCATCAAAAATTCCAAACTGATTATGCAGAATCAATGAATACAGTTTTAATTCAAGAAGTTATTAGATATAATGTATTATTAAATTTAATGAAAGAAAATATGAAAAATTTAAAGAAAGCATTAAGTGGTAGAATAGTAATGAATGAAGAATTAGATGCAATAGTAGGTGCACTTTATAATAATCAAGTACCTAAAGTTTGGATTGATCATGGTTTCCTTTCATTAAAACCATTAATGAGTTGGTTAAAAGATTTAAATGAAAGAATAAATTTCTTTAATGAATGGTATGAGAATGGTACACCAACATGTTTCTGTATATCAAGATTTAGTTTCCCTCAAGCATTTTTAACAGGAACATTACAAAATTATGCAAGAAAACATCATTGTGAAATTGATTTATTAACATTTGAATTTAAAATATTAGATGATACAACATGGGATAAAGTAACAGAAAAACCAGAAGATGGTTGTTATGTTTATGGTATGTTTTTAGAAGGTGCAAGATGGAATTATGAAACTCATTTATTAGATGATTCACTTAATAGAGAATTATATACTAATGTTCCTTTAATGCATATGATTCCTGTTCCTAATAGAGAAGCTCCTGAAAAAGGTATTTATAATTCTCCTCTTTATAAAGTTTTAAGTAGACAAGGTACTTTAAGTACTACTGGACATTCTACTAACTTTGTTTTAATGGTTGAATTACCTACTAATGAAGATGAAAGTAAATGGATTAAAGCTGGAGTTGCTATGTTCTTAGCTCTTAAACAATAAAAAAAAGGTTATTTGTTTTTTATTAAATTTTAATTTTTATTTTTTATTATTTCTAAGATTTACATATTAAATGTCTTTTTTATTTTTTTAAATTATTTTTATTTAAAACAATTTATTTAATTTAAATTAATAGTCATGTCTTTAAGAAAAAGAAATCCAAATATTAAATCAGTAGATTTAGGAAATTCCAAAAAATATTTTGATTTAATAAATGCATCTGAATATTTTAGAAAAATAATGAAAGATTATACAATAAAAAGAAATAGAAATATAACATATTCAGATATAAATTCATTATTAAGAGATTATAGAAATGAAAAACTTTTAGCATTACCAGAATCAGATATATTAAAAGATGATGTAGGAGAAGAAATGAGAAAATTAAAAGATTTTCAAAATAATTTTCAAAGACAAAGTATAACAAAAACAGATGAAAATAAAAGAAAAAAAAACATAAAAAAAAGAGAAAATAGAATGAGTTTTTTAATATCATTAGAAAAATTTGAAAAACAAGGAAGAATGATATTACCATTTCATAAATCACAACCAAAAGTAACATTTCATGTAGAAACAGAATTAAATCCAAATAAAATTTTATATCATAAAAGAAGTGTTCTAGATAAATATAGAAAAAATTTTAAAGGTCAAAGAAAAAGAACAATTGATTCATATAGTACAAAAACAATATCTGATTTTGAATCAATTTTAAATACTCATACTGATTTAAGAACTACAATTCATTTAATGCATAATCATATTGAAAATTTAACTAGTGATTTAGAAAATGATAGTAAACACTTAATTAATACTTATAGTAATCATATAAGAAATTTTACTTATAATTATGATGAATGGAAAAAAGCTCAAGAGTTTAAATTACCTGAAATAAGAAAAGGATTGAAGAAATATGATGATGGTATTAAGTAATTAATTTGTAGATTTTTTTTTTTCGGGATAAATATGGTTTTTATGTTTTTATTTATTAATTTTTTATATAATATTAATTTGATTATTATTTTATTAAATTATGGTTTTTTAGTTTCTTCTTTATTGTATAAATTTTTTATAGATTGACCTAAATGTATAAATCCTTCTTTTACTTCATTTAAGAAACTAGGTTTATTTTCTTCATCTTTTTTTATATTATTATTATCATTTTTATTATTTAAATTATTATTTTGATTATTATTGTCATTATTATCATTTTTATTATTATTTTCACCATAAATAGCAGAATAATAATATGAATTTGGATTATTATAATCATAATGATATATATTTTTATTATTTCCTTTTATTTTATCTCTAATATAATCATATCCATCAAGAGTTTTTTCTTTAATTGCACTTCCAAAACTAAAAATTCCATTTTTTATTTTATTTCCATAAATTGATATTTTACTTTCTTCAATATCTTCATTTTTATTTTCATTTATGTTATTCATTGATTGATAATAATACTCATTATAATATTTTTCATCATATCTAATTTTATTTCCATCAAAAGCAGAATAAAAAGGAATAACTTCTTTTTTATTTAATAATAGATTATATCTAAATAAAGTCATTTCCATATCATTTCTAACTTTGATAAACATATCTTTTGTATCAACATCATTAGCAATTGAATATTTACTAATATATAAATTTATAATATTTAATGCTTCGGTAAATTCATACATTCCATTTTTTAATTCATCATTAAAACATATTGTACCTCTTTCTTCATCTATTATCTTATTATAATATTTAATTTTGTTACACCATTTATTCTTTTCTTTAATTGGTTCTTGTAATTTTAAACCATAAATATGATTATTTATTAAATTGTCATTTGGAATTACAGTTGATTTAGAAGGAGTATTTTTATTATTTTGATTATAATTATGATATTGATTATTATATGATTGAAAAGGATTATCTTGAGATACTTTATTTACCAATGTATTATAAATATTATTTGGCTTGTTTTGATTATTTACTTTATTATTGTTTATATTACTATTATAAAAATCGTTAATAATTTTTAAACCAACTCCATTATTATTTATATTATTTTTATTATTGTTTTTTAACTTATTATTATTAATATTATTTTTATTATTATTTTGATTCTTAAGGTCATATGGATTAAATGAATTATAATCAATTTCATTAAATTGATTTATTATTGATAAATCAGATACAAAAGTATTTTCATCCTTATTATCAGAAAAAGGATTATTATAATTTATAGTTAAATTAGATGGTAAACTTATATCATTTAAATTATTCTGTATATTTTTATTATATTGTGAATTAATAATTTCTACTTCTTCATCTTTTATAAATTTATTATAAGTTTCCATTTGATTATCAACTGGAGGAAAAACAATTCCTTTATTTAATAAATAGTCATAATATTCATTAAAAATTGAAAATATAGAATTAATATCATTATTAAATTTAATTGCCCATTTTTGAATTAGAAATATAACTTTCATTTGGATTTTAATATTAGCATTTACTTCTTTTTTTAATAAAGAAATAAATTTATTCATAAATTCTTTTTCTGCAATTAAACTAATTATATTATTGTTTCCATATGTTATTATAAAATCTAATATATCTAATGTAAGTTCATTATTTGGTTGTTTTATTATTAAATTAGTTAAATAATTTATTATTTGAGTATTATCATTTGAATTATTTATTTTATTTATTATTTTATTCCATAATTTTTTACCGTTTCCATCTACTGAATATAAAACTTGTAAATCATATAATACATTTGAACTTATCATTTTTGATTTGTTAATAATAAAAAAAATAATGCATTATTTTTTTATTTTGATTTATTTCAAATAAGATAAAACAAAGTCATTAAAAAAAATTAATGTCAAATGATCCATTTATAAATAAGGTAATATTTTCAAAATATAGAATATTAAAAAAAATAGGAAAAGGTTCATTTGGAACAATATATTCAGGAATAATATTATTAACAAAAAAAGAAATAGCAATAAAAATAGAAAAAAGAGATAAAATAAAACAAGGAATATTAGAAAAAGAAGCCCATAGATTAATATATATTCAAGGTGAAGGAATTCCAAAAATATATTGTTTTGGAAATAATATGACACATAATTTATTAATAATGGAATTATTAGGAAAATCTTTAGATGAAATATTTAATTCAATTAAAAAATTTTCTTTAAAAACAATTTGTGTTTTAGGAATAGAAATGATAAAAAGAATAAAATATCTTCATAATAAAAATCATATTCATAGAGATATTAAACCAGAAAATTTTTTAATTGGTAGAAATGAGAATTCAAATAAAATTTATTTAATAGATTTTGGTTTATCAAAAAAATATTTTTCAAAATCAAAAAATGAACATATTAAATTTTCAACTGGAAAAGGAATGATTGGTACAGCAAGATATTGTTCAAGAAATACACATAAAGGTTTTGAATTAGGAAGAAGAGATGATATTGAAAGTATTGGTTATGTTTTAATTTATTTTTTTTTTGGTTCTTTACCATGGCAAAAATTAAAAATTAAACAAGGAGAAAATTATTATGATAAAGTTGGTAAAAAAAAAATTAATACTTCATTTGAAGATTTAACTAAAGGTTTACCTCAAGAATTTTTATATTATTTTAAATATGTTGATTCTTTAAATTTTGAAGATGAACCAAATTATGATTTTTTAATTGGATTATTTCAAGAAATTATTAATAAAAATTGTTTTAATTGTAATTATGATTTTGATTGGAATAAAGATAGTAAAGATAATATTATTTATCCACCTTTAAATCAAGAAAATAAAAATGAAAATGTTTCTAAAGATATTAGTTTAATTGCAAATAAAGATGAATCTAAATTTGATGTTAGTGATAATAATAGTTATAATGATTTAGATAAAAATATTATTATTCAAAGTTATGAAGATTTAAAAAAGAAAAATAATAAAAGAAGAAGTAAAAGTATTATTAATGAAGGGAAAATAATTGAAGATTTAAAGTTATTAAAGAGTATGAATAAAGAAATTAACAATATAAATTGTCAAATTGATGATTTAAATATTAATGAAAATAATATGAATAAAAGTAATGATAATGAAAATAGATTTGGTAATAAAATACATCATAGAAATAATACTATAGGTTATAATATAAATACAAAAGATAATATAAAATGTGGATGTTCGATCTATTAATAGCACATTAAATATAGTATTAATTGGAATATAAATTATTTTTTTTACTAGGCAAATATAAATAAATAAAATATAAATAATTTATTATGTTGGTAAAAGATATTTTTTTATTTTCTTTACATAAAAAAAAATATTTAAAACTTTATCTTTTTATTTATAACTATAATTATTTATAAATTTTAAAATATGTTTTGTAAAAATAAGTGTTTTCAATTTAATGATTTAAATTTTTAAATTATATATTTTATTTAATAAATTCTAAATGGCTTTTTACGTTAAATTTTAATTTTTCTATGATAAAAAGTCTAATTCAATAATTAAAAATAAATAAAAATCTCATTAAATGTTAAAATTAAAAATTATACATCAAAATTATTTATTGTAAAATAAAATAAAAAATTATTCTTAAAACAATGGAACTTTTAATTAATCAATACAATTTTGATAGAATAGCAACAGAAAAAATATCTCAAATGTCATTTTTAAATTTAATGTCATTAATATCATCATATAAATCAATTAATATGATATCTCCATCAAATCCATTATATAAATATATATGTTTTTATGCACCATATAGACCAAAAATAAATGTAAAAGAACAAAAAATTCTTTTCACTGAAGATCAAAATTATGCAACAATGACAAATGCAATTAATTGTGTAAGAAAAATGAAAAAAGAGAAACAATATTTATTAATTAATGAAAAACCAATTGAATTTAATTTAAAAATAAATAAAGGATTACAAAGATTTCAAAAAGTTGAAATTAATTTAAGAAATACAGAATATAATAAAATGGTGATTCTTATTCAAAAATATATTAGATCATTTCTAAAAAGAATTGCATTTATTAGAATTATTGATAGTTTATTAATTCAAAAATGTATTATTTATATTCTTAAAATACAAAGTACATATAGAAAATTTTATTTAAGAAGGAATTTTAAAGTTAATCATATTATTAAAAAAATAATTGATTATAGAAGAAAAAAAGCTGATCAGTTAAAAAGTATTTTATATTCATATGAAGTTAAAGTAAATTCAAAAAAAGAAATGATGATTCAAGAAATATTAAAACAGAGGTATGAAAAAATTACTTTAATACAAAATTGTTGGAGAAATAAATTATATAGAGATAGGATATTTAAATTAATTCAATTAGAAAAAAGTCAATATTCTATTACATATCCATATTATGCAAAGAAAGTACAATTAAAAATTTGTTTTAATGAAAGAAAAAATAAAATATTTAAAATTTATAATTTTGAAATATGTCCAATTAGAAAAATATTTGTATTACATATTAATTATTCTGATTTAGCACAAGGAAAATATTATTGTCAATTTGTAGTTGATAATTATTTAACTGCAGATAGAAGATTTCCAACTTTAGAAGGAAAAGATAATCAATTTTATAATATTATTGAATTTACTCAAAAAGGAATATTAAATCATAATGGAAGTTTATTTAATATAAATCATAGTTATAAAACAGGAACTTCAAGTTATAATATGGAAAATAATGATAATAATAATATTAATTTTAATATGTTAAATAACAATTATAATAATAATTATAATTCAAATAATAATTATAATAATTATAATTATGGATTTAACGGTAATAATAATTATGGTTATGGTAATATGAATCAAGGATATCAAAATAATAATAATAATAATAATAACAATAATAATAATTACTATAATTATGGATTTATGGGTACTTTTAATAATAATAATTACTATTATAATAATTATTCTAATCAAATTAATGATGAAGAAGCTTTTAATTCTCTTAAGAAAAATTTAACAGGGAAAGTTATGGAGTTTTCTAGTAATATGAACTAAAAATTATTGTTTAAGTATTTTTATTTTAAAATAAGTGTATTATTGTGATAAAAAAATAAATTTTCAAATTCTTATAATTAAAATAGTAACTTTTAATTAAAAACAATAAAATAATAAAACTAATATCATTTAATATAAAACTAAAAAATCAAAAAAAAAAATAAAACAATGAAAAAAATTTAAAAAATTAAATTAAAAATTAAATTTAATCATCATCATCAGACCAATCTTCAAGAGGATCATCACCTCTTTTTTTCATAATTCTATAAAAATCATCAAATCCAATATATCCATCACCATCTTTATCAGCTTCTTCCATAATTTCTTTTAATTCTTCATCAGATAAATTTTCCCCAATTTCTTGAGCAATTTTTTTTAAATGTCTCGAAGTAATTTTTCCAGTATTTTCTAAATCAAAATATTGAAAAATTTTCTGTATATAATCTTTAGTATGTCTATCAGGTAATCTTGGAATAACAATTTCCATAAATTCATCTAAATTTATTTTTTCTCTGATATCTTTTCCAAAGTCTGAGTAAATATTTCTAATTTCATCTTTTGTTATTTTTATATTTAATGCACTTATTGCTGCTTTTAATTCTCTTGCATCTAAACCTCCTTTTTGTTCACTATCAAATACGTTGAAAGCTTCTTTTACTTCTAGGATTTGTTCTTCTGAAAATTGAGGTTTTTTGGTTTTTGTTGAGATTTTTGACATATTTTTTTTTTTTTGATTTATTTTTTTTAATTAAAAATTTTTTTAAATTTTATTTATTAGTTTTTTTTTATTTTTTGATTAAAAATTAGGTTTTTATTTAATTGTTTTTTTAGAATATAAATAATCTATTTTTTATTTATTATTATACTATAAAACTATAATTTGAAATATTCAAATTTATTATAATTAATATTTAATATTTGATTTTTTTATTTACAATTTTTTTTAATATATTTTTTTTGAAAATTAAAGGTAAAGTTAATTTTTTAAAATCATCATTAAAAATATAAATTAAATATTAATGAAATCATATAAAAAAACACTTATAATAAAACTTCATTAATAAAGTAAGTTTTACATTTAAATTAAAATTATACCAAATTTATGTAAAATAAAAAAATTATCTAAAATATAAAATAATCATTAAACAAAAAATCTTATTCAAAATAAAATTCGTGAAATAATTAAAAAATTATTTAAAAAAAAGAATGCAAACAGATACAATGAAATATGAATTTCAAATTTTAAACCATATCTCCTTATTAAAAAAAGGAAAAATCGAAAAAGAATCTTGGTTTTGCAAAAAAGATGAGAGTAGAAGTTTTTCAATTGATGAAACAAGTATGACATCAAATCAAGAATCAGGTATAGAAGAATTAAAAATAGATTTTGAAATACCTGATTTCTTGAATGATAAAAAAATATTAATTATCAATAGAAATATTTCACCTATAATTCCAGATTGGTATAAAAATTTAAATAATCCTAATTATTTATATTATGAAGATGACGAAAGTTTATTTAGTTAAAGGAATATTTTGTATAAAAATTTAGTAGTAAAGTAAATTTGAAGATTTTGTATAATTAATTAAAGTATATAAGGTTAACATAGTTATTTTAATTTAATTATTTCATATTTAAAGGAGTTGAATTTCAATTTTTTTTGTCTTATTTATTTTTTATTTGATTTTTATAATATTTTAAATATTAATTAAATAAATACTTTTAGAAAAAATTTTTTTATTATTTTAAATTTAATCTTTTCTAAAAAGTTTCTTATAAAAAAGTTTTGAATAACCATATCCAGCAAATTCAATAATTATACATAAATAACCAGGAATGAACATTTCTGTATCTAAATTCCATGATGTAAATAAAAAAAAAATAAGTAGAACTGACATTAAAAAATGAAGAATAATTACTATTAAAAATATGAAATATAATTTATTTCTTACATAAAGCACTAATTTTATTTAATTGTAAAGTATATCCAGAAATTAATTGAAAAAAAAGAAATTCAATTGATTCCAAAACAATTAAAGCAATCATATAACCTCTATATTTATCCTAAAATAAAATATATAAAATAAATTACAGTCATTTTACATGCAGACGCACTTAAAATTAATTCAATCATCAATATAGAAAATCTTATAGGAACAAGAATATCACTAACTTTTAACATATTAAAAATTTATTTATAATTAAATCAAAATTCATAAAATTAAAAATAAAAAAAATAAAAAAATATAAAAAACTAAAAAAAAAAATAAAAATTATTTTAATAACTTCCAATAAATCAAAATAACATAAAAAAAAAAAATGCCGAAAAAAAAAGTATCTCTAGAAGATTGGAAAAAAGGAAAAGAATACAAAATGTGGGAACGTTTATATGAAATGTGTAAAAATTTAGGAATGTCAGGAGGAACATTTATCTCTTTAGAAGATTTAGGAGGATTATACTGGGAACCATTCTTTGAATTATTATTTAAATTTGGTAACATCCTTAAAAAAGTAGGTAAATTAAAAGAAATAAAAATGGATTGGATGAGACCAATAAATTATTTAGGAGCTCAAAGTGACGTTGATGTAGTATTTGACAATGAAAAATACAGAGTTCCAAAAAGTGCGACTGGAGCAGCTTCAATAGTTCGTTTTGATTTTCAACATGTTTTAGATAGAATTTATAGAATTGAAATTTTAGATGATTCAAATTTTCAAAAAGAATATAAATCACTTCATTCTGATATGGTAAAATATTTTAAAGATTTATATTCTTTTGTTTTTTTAAAAGATGAAAATAATATTACTGGATTTAGATATTTACATGAAAATATTAAATTAATATTAAAACCTTTAAGAATGTTAAGAAAAAGTGGTTATAGATTATTTTCTGTTGAAAGAAATGAATTAAATTATGAAGATTTAATTGTATTTCAAGATAAAAAACAAGCTAAACTTTTTGTTGAAGGTGTTGGTACTTTTATGAAAAATGAAGCATATAAACAACAAAAAGATTGTAATGTTGATGAATTAGAAAATTTTATGGGAAATTCTTTAAAAAGAGAATTTTATGAATATAAATTTAATGATAAAATACATGTTGAAGAAGTTGAAAAAGATGATAAAGGAGTTGAAAAAAAAGATAAAAGAAAAGAAAAAGATAAAAAAAAAACAATTTCTCCTGAAGAAATGGCAAGAATGTTACAAGAAGAAGAAAGAAAACAATTAACTTTAATTAATATTAAAGAATTAAAAGAAGGATTACCTAATACTTTTATTAAAGAAGCTTTACAAAAAGATTTTGAAGATGGATTTGATGCAATGTTTAAATTTTTAAATAGAAAAGTTGCAAAAGATTTTCCTGATGAAGTTGTATCACATAAAATATTTGTTAATTTATTTCAAATTCCAGATGGAAGAAAAATTCCTCAAATTGAATTTTATTTAGGTCAATTAAATACTTTTATAGAAAATATGAAAGTTAAATGTTATGAAATGAAATTAAATGGTTTATCAAGAGTATTAATTCCAATTCAAGCAAATGAAGATTTTATAAAATTATTAAAACAAATATATGATATACATAAAATAATAGATAGAATATTAGGAGATAAATTATTATATGAACAATATTTATTTATATTTGATTGTATTAAATTTGTAATTGAATCAAATTACAAAGAAGAATTAGAAATTTATAGAACAAAAGAATTAATTGAAGTAGGAATGCCAAGATATATATTTTTCCAAAGTATGGTTCATTCTGCAAATGTATTACAAAACTTTCAAAAATATGCTAGAAAAGATGGAGGTCATTTTGATATAAATGATTTTTTCCAACCTAAAAAACATGAAATTGATGGACCTAATACAGAAATAGCATTAAATGCATATGAAATGACAGATATTGTAAAAAGAGGTTTAACAGCAGAATATTTAGAAAGTGAAAAATTATTTTGGGCAGAAGTTAAAAAATTTGGTCGTTTTTGGTTAATGGAATATTATTTTCCTCCTGATGATAGAGAAAAATGGTTAGAAGCAATAGAAATATTATCAAATGTAAATAAATTAGTACAAGAAGATTTAAGAGATATGATTTTATTAAGAAATGATAAAGTAAATGAAACAAGTGAGAAAAAAAGTACAACAAATCTTAAAAGTAATAATAGTGAAACTATACAAAATACAATTGAAAATTCTACAGAAGAAAAAAAAAATCCTAAAGAAAAATCAAAAGAAAAAGGAGGAAAAATGGGAAAAAAACATTCATCACAAATTCAAAAAAAAGGAACAGGACATAAAGGAATTACATCAAGAAAAAGTATAAGAAAAATATCAACAGATTCAAGTGACGAAAAAAATGTTCTTCCTAAAAATATAGATAATTTAAGACCACCTCATGTATGGAATTATCCAGTTGAAAGAGTAGAAAAAATTAAAAATGATATGAAAAAAAAAAAAGAAGAAAAAGAACCAAATGAAATTGATTTAATTAGACATGAAAAAAAAAATACAATAAGAAAAGTAAATCCATACATTTGTTATCATGATAAAAGATTAGAAAGATTTATGGTATTATTTAATGAAATTTATGCAAATGCAATTAAATATTCTTATAATAAAGGAAATATTTGGGAATATACTTATGGAAAAATTTTACATGTTTTTGGAATTGATTATATTTTCCCAATTAAAAAAGATGTTGAAGAAGAAGAAAAAAAAGAAGGTGATGAAATTGAAAAAACTGAAGAAGAAAAAAAAGAAGGTGAAGAAGAAAAAAAAGAAGGTGAAGAAAATAAAGAAGGTGAAGAAAATAAAGAAGATGAAAATAATGAAAATAAAGAAGATGATAATAATGAAAATAAAGAAGAAAATGTTGAAGAAGATAAAAAAAATGAAGGAGAAGTTGTTGAAGAATTTAAAGATGTTGAAGAAGGAAAAAAAGATGAAGGAGAAGTTGTTGAAGAATTTAAAGATGCTGAAGAAAAAGCTGAATAAAATTTTTTAAAAATATATTTTTTATTAATTTGGTTTTTAAAATTTAATTTAGGAAAATAATAAAATAATTTTTACATTTAAAAAAAAAAATATATTTTTTTTTTTAAAAAGTTGAGAAATAAATTTTTATTATTTATTCTTATTTAATAATTTTTATTAAACTATTTAAAAATCAAAATTTATTGAATAAATCAAATAAAAAAAAATAAAATTTTAATTTTTCATATTAAATAAATTCTTTTCATAATTTTTATAATTAAAAAAAATGGAATTCAAGTTTAAAAAAGATACTCCAGATGAGGCACAAAGAAAAAATGAATGTGATAAAATTAGAAAACAATTTCCAGATAAAATTCCAATAATATGTGAAAAAGATCCAAAATCAAAAATACAAGAAATAGATAAAACAAAATATTTAGTTCCAATGGATTTAACTGTAGGACAATTTAGTTTAATGATTAGAAAAAGAGTTGAAATTGGAAAAGAAGATGCATTCTATCTTTTAGTTGATGGTAAACATTCTATTATTGGTGATTCTTTAATTTCAGAAATTTATGATAAATACAGAAGTGAAGATGGTTTTCTTTATATTGCTTATGCTAGTGAAGTCACTTGGGGATATTAAATAGTTTTTATTGATTATTTTTTAATTAGTATAGTTAAAAATTTTGAAAAAATATAAAATGGAAATTATATTTTAGTTTTTTTCGTTTTTTTATTTTATATTTTTAATTGTTTTTTAATTAGAAATATATAAATATTTTAGTGTAATTCTATTTTTAAATTTTCAATTATTTATATTCTTAATAATCAATATTTAAAATAGTTTATATTAATTTACAATGTAAATATAATTAATTGATTATGAAAAAGAAAAAAATTATTTATTTTTTTTGTATTTAAATAAATAATAAATTAACATTTAAGAACGTTTTTTTTATTTGTTTTTGTTTTTATTTTAATGAAAATTAATTTAAAATTTATATAATTTTTTACTTAGTAATTCCTACAAATATTTTAACAATTACTTATATTACATTAATTGAAAAAATAAAAATGTTAAATTAAATGTTATCAATTATACTTTTATTATCTTCATTACTATTTTCACTTATTCCAATTAATTTTGGTCTATTTATGTTTAAAGTTCCAAATTGATCACTTTCAATTGTACTTTTATTATTTTTAAAATTTAAAATTATTGAATTAACATTTGTATTTTCTCCTTGATTTATTGTTGATGTTTCAATATTATTATTTTCTTTTAAATCAATTGAATTATTATTTTCATCATGAATAATTTTAAAAAAAATTGCTTTTTTTTCTTTTAATTTATTATAATCATCATCAATTTGTTCATCATCATCTTCATTTAAATTATCTTTTTCAATTTTTATATTTATTTTTTTACTAATATTATTATTTTCTTTATTTAATTTTTCATAAGATTTATTATTATCAATTTCATCAACATCACAACAACAAAAAAGAGAAAATTTTTTTTTAATTTCAAAATTAAAGAAAGTTCTTCCAACTTGAACACATAATTTTTGTCCATTTAAAATTTCCATTTTTTTATTTTGAATTAAAACTAAAGTTCCAAATTTTGAATTTAAATCTTGTAAAATAACTTCACCATAATTATTAATATTAATTTCACAATGATTTCTACTTATTGAAATATCATTTAAAATAATATTTGCCTCTTTTCCTCTTCCTAAAATTAATGATTTTAAATTCTCAAATTTAATAATATATCTTAATCTATTATTTATTCTATCTATTGCAAAAACATCAAAAATTATATAATTATAATCATTTGAAGTATAATTTTCAAAATTTATTAAACTATAAATTCTATTATTATGTTTAATATATTCTGGTAATTTTTCTTTACATATTTCACATTCAATCCTATTAATAGGATAAATAAAAAAAAAATTATTATCTGAAATATTTATTTTTTTCATTTCAATTTTTGTTGATAACCAATGTAATAAACAATAATAATGAATATATCTTAATGAACCAGAACATGAACAAGGTTGAATTAAAGGATTTAATATTGGATTTTCTTCTTCTGAATAACATATTCTACATTTTCTATTATTTAATTGCATTGGTTTATGTAAAGATATTTTTGATGTTTTAGCTATTTTTAAATTTGTTTTTATTGATTTATCATTATTTTCTAAATAAGTATTTAATGATTCATTTATTTCATTATTCAGTAATTCTTTATTTACATTTTGGTCTTTAAAAGTATTTTTTTTTGAGATTTTTATTTTATAAATATTTTTTATTAAATGCAAATTTTCCTGATTAGAATCTAAAAAAATAGGATTATTATTATTATATTTTTGATTTGGTTTTTTTATATTTATTTCTCTAAAATGTAAAATTATTTTCCCAATTTTAATTATATCACCTTCTGATAACTTATATTTATAATTACTTATATTTTTTTTTTCTTTATATAATAACCATGAAAAATTAGTCATTTTTTGATAATTATTTTCTTTTGAAAACTTTGAATTTGAGCGATAATAATATATTCCATTTTTTATTGAAATTCTTCCTAATTTTTTCCTATGTTTTTTATTTGAATGATTACTTAAAAGAATATTTGATTTCTCTCTAAATATAGTATATGGTTTATTTATTGTAAAAGAAGAACCAATAAATTTTCCATTATGATAATCTATTAATTCATTGTCATCTTTTATCCATGTGTTAGTAGTTATTATTAGACTATTAAAAATTAAAATATTATTTTTTACTTATTTGAAGGCTCCTTTGCCATAAATATTAAATTTATTTCTTCGTAAAAATTAAATTGTAAAATATTTTTTATTTAATTTATAACAATAAAAATGCTAAAATCAATATAAAATGTTAAGTATACTTATACTAACTTTAATCAAATTTATTCATTTAAATAATATTAAAATTCCATTTGAAACATATTATCATAATAAAAACAAATTAAATTATATGAAATCATTATATTTATCAAATATTTATACAATAATAAAATTAGGAACACCATATCAAACTTTCAATTCATCAATTAAATTAGATATTACAGATTCATATATTCTAACAAATAAATCAGAATTAGAAAATTTACCTTTTTTTAATCAGAATTCATCCACATCATATAAACAAATAGAAATAAAAAATTATTATGGAAGTGAAATTGAAACTGGTTTTTTATCAAGTGATAAATTTTCTTTATATTTAATAAACAATAAATTTATTGAATTAAATAATTTTAAATTTGCAACTAGTGAAAAAATTTATGTAAAAAAAAAGGAAGACATTATTATTTCATCATGTTTAGGTTTTGAATTATTCTCATATAATAACATTATTATACAATTAAAAAATAATTCAATAATAGAAAATCCAACATTTACATTTTTATTTAATAATAAAAATAAAGATAAAGGAGAATTAATTATAGGAGAAAAAAATATAGGAGAAAAAGGTTTTTTAATTACACAAACAAAAAAAATTGAAAATGTATTATCTTGGAGTTTTCAATTTGATTCAATTTTATTTGGTGAAAAAAAATTAGAAAAAATACTTAATGCACAAATTAAATGTGAAATTGAATTAATTATTGCTCCAACTGATTTTATTAGAGATTTATGGGAGAATTATTTTTCAAAGAAAAATTGTAAAAAAGAAAATTTTATTTTATCAATGGTTTATACTTATAAATATTTTGTTTGTGATAGTAATGTTAATTTAGATGATTTTTCTGAGTTGAAATTTTATGAAAAAAATTTAAATTATACTTTTATTTTAAATAAAAATGATTTATTTGAATTAAATGATGGAAAAATATATCTTAAAATTATTGAACAACATTATTATTCTAAAAATTGGGTTTTTGGAAGACTCTTTTTGAAAAAATATCAATTATATTTTGATTATGATAGAAAAACAATTGGGATATATATTAATAAAAAAAAAGAAAGTAATCTAGGAATTTATTTATTATTTATCTTTCTTATTTTTATAATTATTATATTAATTTATTTATTATTTAAATTTTGGAAAAATAAAAGAAAAAAAAGAGCATTTGAATTAGATGATGAATATGAATATATTGAAAAAACTTAAAATAATTAAAATTATTTATTCAAATAAACCATTATTTTTTAATATTATGCTAAATAATTTTAGGATTCGTTCAAAATTAAATCTATTAAACTATCATTATATATTGGTATATCAAAATCTTCTGTCTTTTGTTCATTATTATTATTAGATACATTAGGAATAAGAGATGAATCAATAATATTATTAACATAAGATGATTGTTTAATTTTTTTTTTATCTATCTCAGAAAGAATATTTTCATATTTTCCTAAATAAACTAATGTTATATGATAATATTCTTTATTATTTTTTGTTTTTTTTTCAATATTTAATACTTCAAAACCTGAATATGGAAGAAATAAAACTTCATCTTCTCCTGAAAAAGAATATTCTTTTAAATTAACATTTGGTATTCTTTCATCTTTTATTTTATCATTATATTCAATTTCAAAAAATGAATAAAATTCATTTTTCTCTAATTTAATTTTATCCATAAAAATATCAATTAAATTTTGATTAAAATAAGTAGAAATACAACCAGTATTATAAGTATAACAACTTGGTAATCCTTCTTTTTTATTTTCAAGAAATTTTTTAATTGAATCAATTTCTTCTTTTGAAATCTTTGTTCCAATATATAAAGTTTTATTATTCAAAGGTTTAACTATTTTTTCTTTTAATGCTGAAAATATAGCTCTAACAAAAATATTATACATATTACTATTACTATCTTTTTTATTTAAAGAATTATTCATTTCTTTAATAAATCCTGAATCCATTGAATAAACTCTTAACCAATATTTTACTATTATCTCAAATGGAATATTTTTATATGGAATTGTTTGTTCAATTAAATATTTTATATGAGGATTTGATGAAAAATTCTCTAAAAGAAATTGATTAAATTGATTTATTTCTTGTTTTGATGGTTTTTTTATTGCATTTGAAAATTTAATTGGAATAACTAAATCATTTATTGAATTAACAATATCAAATTGAAAACATTTATTAAAATTTATTGTTTTCATTCCAATTTTAGGTTCATATTTAATTTCTTTTTGTAATTCATTTAATAAAACTCCTAATTGAGTTATTACTAAATCTTTTTTAAAAAAAGGAAATTTTTCAAATTCTTTTGGATTTTTTTTTATACTTTCCATTGTTTCTTTTCCTGTAAATATTATTATTCTAGGAATAATTGATAATTTATTTAAATTTTCATCAATTTTAGTAAAAAGTGACTTTGCTAATTTTGCACTTACCATTATTATTGTTTTTTTACATATAATTTGTAAAATTTTAGTTAAACAATCTGAAACTTTTGTACAAGTAATTAATTCTATATTTCCTACTTTCTTTATCATATCTTGATTTGATTTATTATATTTATCATTCACTTTAGGATCAAGCCAAACTAAAATTCTATATTCTTCTTTTTTGTACATTTTAGTTTCTTTAATTTTTTTAATAATTTAAATGTGGATTTAAAATAAAAAAAAATTATGTTAAAAAAACGGTTTAAAGATTTAATAATTTTTTTTTAAATTAATATTTTGAAACTGTTTTTAATTTAAAAATTAAAATTAATTGTATATTTAAATAAATTCATTTAAAATATTATATAAATATGGATTTTAGAAATTTAACTTTTAAAATACCATCTTTGAGACATTCAAATTCATTAAAAAATAAAAATACAAATTATTCTCAAAATGTTAAATTAAAAAATCCTTTTAAAAAAATACAAATTAATGAAAAAACAAGTCGAACTTTTAATTTACAAAAAAGTTCTTCATTACCAAAAATTTATACTCCATATGGTAATGTAAAGAATAAACTTTTAAATAAAATTTATCAAGATAATGGAGATTGGTTTAATAAATTTAAAATAATTAAAAGAAATGATCGTATAGCTTTACAAAATACTTTTAATATTGAGACTTACCAAAATAAATTATTAGGTATTTTTATATCAAATAATTCTAGATTAGAAAATAATAATATTTTATGTGAAATGAAAAAAAATTTTATGAAAATACAAAATATTTTAAATGGTGAAAAACCAATACAAAAAAATAAAAGATGGAATGATATTGCTGATAAATTAGAATATTTAATTCCACAACATTTAATTTCAAAAATAAGAGGATTAAGTATGTAAAAAATGTATTTTGTAAATATTTGTATTAAATTTATCTCCTATAAATTTGTAATTTTGAATATATTCTTTTTTATATGGAATAATTCAAAATAAATTATTATTCATTTATTATATAATTATCAAATTTTATTCACATTTTAATTTTATTCACATTTTAATTTTATTCAAATTTATATATTATATTAGTATTAAGGAAAAATTAAACAACAAATATGATAAAATATAACGTATATAATTAAATTTTTTATTTTATTATTTTGAATAAAAATAAATAAAATATATTAATATTACTTTTTTTAATTAAAAAAAAATTTAAAAAACAATAAAAATTAAATGCAAAATAAATATGAAGTTATAGGAGTAGTAGGTGAAGGAGCATATGGAATAGTATACAAATGTAGAAATAAGCAAACAAACAAATTTGTAGCAATAAAAAAATTTAAAGAAATAGAAGATGACTTAGTAAAAAAAACAATGAAAAGAGAATTAAAAATGTTACAAAAATTAAGTCACCCAAATATAGTAGCATTCTACGAAGCATTTAAAAGAAAAGGAAATTTATTTTTAGTATTTGAATACATAGAAAAAAACTTATTAGAAGTCCTACAAGATTCACCAGAAGGTTTAGATCCAAAAATAATAAAAACTTTAATATATCAATTATGTAAAGCAGTATCATATTTACATAATGAAAAAATAATCCATAGAGATATTAAACCAGAAAATTTATTAATAAATAAAAATTATGATTTAAAATTATGTGACTTTGGTTTTGCAAGATTTATTAATTTTTCATCTAAATTAACAGACTATGTTGCAACTCGTTGGTATAGAGCTCCTGAGTTACTTTTAACTCAAGGTGATTATAATTATGAAATTGATTTTTGGAGTATTGGTTGTATTATGGGAGAATTAGTTGATGGTAATCCACTTTTTCCAGGAGAAAATGAAATTGATCAATTAAATTGTATTCAAAAAGTTTTAGGGAAGTTTAATGATGAACAAATTAATTTGTTTTATAAAAATCCACTTTTTAATGGAAAAAATTTAGATGATATTGGTAAACCTGAAACTCTTGAAAAAAGATATCTTGGAAAATTAAGTAAAGTTGCTATTAATTTTATGAAAGGTTTACTTGAAATGGATCCTAAGAAAAGATTAAATGGGAATAATGTTTTTTTACATCCTTATTTAAATAAAATGTATGAAAGAGATTTGGAAATTGAAAGAGAACAAGAAAATTATAATGAGAATGTTGTAGTTAATAATAATGTTGGAAGTAATAATATTAATTATTTTGATGGAGAAAGTGAGAAAATGATGCAAGGGAATTTTAATAATAATAATATGAATAATGTTGAAAAAGAAATAGAAGTTGAGAATATTAAACAACAGAATATAATTAATATTAATAGAACTGAAAGAAATAATAACAATGAAAATTATAGTTCTCCAAATAAGGATAATTATAATATTAATGAAAATGTATCAAATAATAATAATAATAATAATTATAACAATAATAATATTAATATTAATAATAATAATTATAATATAACAGGAAATATTGGTTTTAATAAAGTCAATACAAATATGATAAAAATAAAACAAATAAATAGTGGTAAACCAAAACAAAATATAAACATAATAAATAAAAACAATCAAGAAAAACAAGATGAAGAAAATCCAAATATTAATAGTGTAAATATAAATATAATAAATCCAAATATATATTTTCCAATGGATGCAAATAATATTCAAGAAAATAATATTAATATGAATAATAATTATAATAATATTAATAACAATCCTCAAAAAAATCAAAACCAAAACCAAAATCAAAAAGAGCAGAAAAAGAAAAAAGGAAAAGCAGACTCAAATCTAAAAAATACAATGATGGATAATGCATATAAAACATTTTATCAAAAAAATAAAGAAAAAGATATATATAATATTGATATTGGTTTACAAAATTTTAATTTAGATGAAAGTAATGAAAATATGAAAAATTACATTCAAAAAAATTGTGATATAATAAGAGAAGAAGAGAATTCAAGTAGAAAAAATAAAAATATGAATCATTATAAAAATAATAATCCTAATAATAAATTTAAAGATGAACAATCTCCTGGTAAAGTTAAATTTTATAGTAAAAATTGTTCTCCTCCTAAAAATTTATATAATAATAAAAATGTTTATGGAAAAAATTTTCATCTTCCATATATTCCAAAAGCAACTGTTTATGCTGGATATAATATTCAAACATATAAAAAATATAAATAAAAAAATATATTATTGATATGATAATTATTATAAATAAAAAATATAAAAAATTTATTTATCAATTTATATTGTTTTAACAAACAATATTATTTTTAAATAATTAAAAATCTTTTTTTTATTTATATTTAAATTAATTTAATAAACTTTTTAATTATGAGTTATTAAATTATAATAAATGCATAAAATAATAATTTATAAACTGAATAATAATGAATGATAATGAAGATATCAGTTTAAATATAAAAGAAAAGAGTGTAACATTTTTTGACATAAAAAATTATGAAATAATAAATGAGTTTAATTTAAATTTTTATTGTAATAAAGTTGAAAATATTTTATCAATATTTAAAGAAGATAAATATAAAAAAAAACAACATCCTCTTTTATTAAACGGTAATTATTGTTTTTTTTGTCATGAAATAAATAATAAAAATTTATTTTATTTAAAATATTCACATAATAAATTTGATTTAGGAAATTTTTTTAATGATAAACAAATAAAAATAAGAAAGGTATATAAGAAACAAAAAATATTTAAACGTAGATTTATACATTCATCAGAACATAATAATAAAAATATTGCATATAAAAATAATAAACAAAGTGAAAGTGATACTGATGAATTTTTATTAGATAATAAAAATATAAATGCTTTTGAAAAACAAAATCAATTCCAAAAAAAAGACCTTAAAATATTAAAAAACAAATTTTTAAGTCATAAAGTATTACACTCAGTAAATTTTCAAAATAATTTGTTTTCACCTTCATCAGAAAACAATTTTTTTAGAAAAAAAGATAATCAACTTAATATAAAAATGAAAAGTAATCTCATTGATTCAAATCAAATATTATCAAATTATTATAACAAAAATGGAGAAAATAATAGAATATCAGATAATAATGCACCAAAAATTACTAAAAGAAATCATTCTGTTTTAAATAAATTTTCTATTAAGACAACCTTTAATAAAAAAATGTCAAATAATTTAGACAAAATTAATTCAATTAATTCACCTATTTCAAATATTTTAAATACAAATAATCAATTAATTTGTACAATTTGTTTTGATAACTTTAAAGAAAAATATAATTTACAATGTGGTCATTATTATTGTAAAGAATGTCTTGTAAAATTTATAATATCTTGTTTACAAAATATTTCTAAGTTTAATGAAATAAAGTGTTTAAATGAATTTTGTCAACAACCAATTAATGAAAATTTAATTGAAGATTTATTAGATGAAGTTAATTATGAAAAATATAAAAAATTCAAAAAAAGAATTTACTCTTTATCAAATCATAAATTAATACCATGTCCTTATCCAGATTGTGATGGATTTGGGGAAAAAATAAATATAAAAAATAATAAATTAAAATGTAATGAATGTAATAATATATTTTGTGTTCATTGTTTAAAAATAATAGATTATAATATTTCAGAAGATGAAGAAAAAATAAGTGTTAATATTATTAATCATAAATGTTCAGATTTACAAACAATAGATGAAGATTTAACAGAAAAATATTTTGAAAATAATAAAAATATAAAAAAATGTCCAAAATGTAATTGTTGGGTTGAAAAAACTATAAATAATTGTAATAATATGAAATGTAGTAATTTATGGTGCAATTATGAATTTTGTTGGATTTGTATGCAAAAATATGATAATAAACATTATAAAAATCCCTTTAGTCAATGTTTTGGTTTAAGTCAAACTGATGTTTCATCTAAGTTATATAATTATAAAGGTGCTAGAATATTAAAATGTATTATTATTTCTTTAATCGTTATGCTTGTTTTATTTCCTATGTTTATTAATTTTTTTTCTTTTTCTTTAATTACATTATATTGGAAATTTTTAGATAATAATAGAAAAAACATTAGTTTTAAAAATAAAGTATTAAAATATATTTTTACTGTTGTTGAATATACTTTTTATTTTTTAATTGCACTTGCAATGATATCACTTGGTTATCTTGTTTTAATGACATTAATAATAGGAATTCCTATTTATATTTTAATAGAAAAGTGTAGAAAGGGAGAAGAATATTATATATAAAAGTCTTAGATAATTTTTAATTAAAATTCCTTTAAAATAATTTAAATCAAATTATTATATTTGATAAAGTAAAAAGTACAAAATAATTTTAAAATAAATTTATATATTATTTTTCTTATACAAAAATTGAATAAAAAAAATAAAAAATGGATAAAAATCCTGTTTCATTAGAAGAAATTGAAAATTCAATAAATAATATTATAAAAACAATAAAAGAAAAAAATAATACAAACAACATAGAAAATCATGAAAACATAATTTATCTTCAATTTTATAATTTAATAACAGAAAATATTCAATATCAAAAAAATATAACATTCATATTTCACACAATTTCAAGAGCAATAGCAACATCAGAAAAAGAAGAAGAAAAAGAATCATTATTAAAATTATTACCTGAATTTTTTCTTCCATTTAAAAATGATATTTCAAAAACTTTTCCATTTATTTCTAGAATATTAACAACAATTCAAAGTAATATTCATTCAAAAATAAATCCAGAATATATTAGTAAAATATTTAAAGATATTCTTCAATTTTTATTTAATATAGATGATAATAATATTGAACCTTCTGTTAATAAACAAAATTATGAAATTTGTCAAGGTTTTTGTATTTATAATATGAAACAAAATGATGAATTATGTCAAATATGTGGAGTATTATGTTTAAAACAATTGATTATTACTTTAAATTTTTATTTAAAAAATACTAAATATATGAAATATTTATGGGAAAAATTAATATTATTTATTGAAAACGATAATTTTGGATGTAAATTAATTTTACTTCAATGCTTTAATGAATTAATTCAAAAATGTAAAGAAAAATTTAGACAATATGCAAATATTACTATGTATAAAGTTTTAGATTATTTACAAGATACTGAAAGTGAATCAAGAAAAGAGGCTTTAAATATTTTATATTTATTAATTTTAAATTGTCCTAAAGATATTTCTGCATTAAAACATCAATTAATTGATTTCATTTCTGTTTTACAAGAAGAAAATGATGAGTTTATTCAAGAAAGATGTAATCAAATATTAAATTTATTAAATGAAAATGAAAAATTAAATGAAAATAGTAAAATATTATCTAGTGATGGTAAAAGGAATGAAAGTGAAAATAATATAATAAAAAATAAAATAAATAAAATGAAAAAAAATGTTAAAAATTTAAATGAAAATAAAATAAATTATTCACCTGATAAAAATACCCCATTAAATAATAATTTAACAGTAAATCAAAGACCAAACATACATATAAAAAAAGAAAAAGAATCTATATTTAAAACACCAAAAAATAAAGAATTCTTTGATAAAGTAAATCAAATAGAAGATATTTATATAGTAGATGCACTTCATAATCCAAATTTTAAACCTTTAAACACAATAGAAAATGATGATGATGAAAATGAAAAATCAATAAAATTTGATTATAAAACAATACCAAAAGAATATTCAAATAATAATAATATAATTAATAATTATAATAATAATACTAATGATTCAAATAATAATAGAATTAATTATATTCAATCAGATTCAAATTTAATTGATAGTGCATCAAAGAATACAAAAATGAATAATTATAAAGAAGAAAAATTATCATATGATGACTATTCACAATTAATAAAAAAAATGGCTGAATTATCTGAAAAACAAGTTTCTTTAATTGATTGTATCACTCAATTAAAAAATGATTTTTTAAAAGCAACTTCAGATTTAAATGATAGAGTTGATAGATTAGAAAAAATGATGCCAAATGTTACACCGAATTTTACTAATCAATCTGTTAATGTTTTTAATAGTAATTTTAATAATGATCCTATTCAAAAATTAATTGATGAAAATAATTTAATTGGAATTTTAAATAATTTAAATAAGTTAAATTTTGATGATTTAAATGAAATTTCAAATAAAACTTTGGAAAATATTATTTATTATTTTATTAATAAAATTCAAAATGAACGAAATATTCCTTTAGATAAAATTGTTTCTATGATTAAAAAAATTATGATTGGATGTAAAAATAAAATAACAAATGAATGTATTGAAAATTTAGATCATACTTTGAAAATGTTATTAAATGATGAAAATTTGAAAGAAGATAATGTTATTGAAATAAAATTAATTTTAAGTTATTTAAAAAAATAACTTAACTTTCATTTTTTTAATTTAAAAAAAAAACAAAATAAAATACTTTTTGAAAATAAATAAATATATAAAATTTTAATTTTTTTATTCTTAAAATTCTTTTAGTATTTTATCAACAAAATCATTAAAATTTCTCACTGCTTTTTCATTTTCTTCTTCTTCATTAATATAAATCAAATTATTTTTATCGAAATTATCATTCTTTTTTTTATTATTATTAGTATTTAAATTATTATTTTTAATTATATTATTATCTTCATTTTCATTTTCTAAAATAGCATAAGATTCAATAACAGGAAATTCAACTTCTTGAGAAATATTTATTGAAGGTTTTTCTTCATTTAATGGTCTTAAAGTTTTATTATTTTCATTTATTGTTATATGAAGATTATTTTCAGTTATATTATTTAATGACTTTTCTCTATTTAATAATATTTTTGGATCAATATGAATATTAACTTCACTTTCATTATTTTTTATATCTAATAATGGTTTATTAATTACTTTCTCAATTAATTTTTGTTGAATTTGTTTTTCTTTTTGATACTTTTCTTTTATTTTATTTATTTTTAATTTTCTATTTTCTTCATTTAAATTTTCAATATTATAATCATCAATATCATCAACATTATATAATTCTTCATTATTAATATCAATTTCAATATCATTTTCATTTTCATTTTTATTTTCATTTTTATTTTCATCATCTTTAGGAATTTCATTAACTGTTTCTTCATAATTATTTTCTACTTTTATTTCAATTTGTGATTTAGGTTTATTTTTTGCTATAATATAATATTTACTTTTTTTCTCATGAAAATCTTCTGTTTTATTATCATTTTTTAAAATTTGTGAATTAAAAACTTGTTTTTTTCCATTATTTAATATTTCATTATTAATATTTTTATTAATTTGTAAACTCATTGAATTAACATTTCTTTTAGTATTATATACATGACTATTTTGAAGATTTAATTTATTTACTTTATCTTGTAAAATATTTTTATTTTTTGTTAAAAAATTAATTTTATATTCTTTATTTTCCATTTCTTTTTTCAAATATTTAATTTCATTTTTTAAATTTATTAATTCATTAAAATTTGTTTCAGCTTTATAATTATTATGTTTTAATTTAGCAATTTCTTTTTTATGAAATGATATAGAATTAGATAATTTATTAGTATAATCTAAATTCTTTTTCATTTCTTTTTCTTTTTCTCTTAATAAATTTTCAACATTATAACAATTTGAAGATAATTCAGTAACTTTACTTTCTTGTTTAATTACAACTTCTTCTAATTCTTTTTTCTCATTTTCTAAATTTGAAATATTATTTTTTAATATTTTAATATAATCATCATATTTTTTTTTATCTACATTTATTGAAGTTGGAACTTCAGTTTTTAATGAATTTAATTTTTTTAATTCTTCATTTTCTTTAATTAATTGTGATATTTTATTATTATTATTTTCTTTTTCTTCAGTTAAATTATTTATTGTTCCATTTAATAATTCCATTTCATTTTTTAAATTAGAAATTTCTTTTAAATATTTTGATATATCAATATTTAATTGTGATTCTTTTTGATTTACAATTTCAGAAAATTTTAAAAGATTTTCACTTTGTTCTTTAATTTTCTTTTCCATTTCTTCCATTTTATTTTTCATTTCCTCACTTATTGAAAAATTGTCTTTTTTATCCTTCTCACTATTCTCCTAAAAAAAAAAATAAATAAAATACAATAACTTACCATTAAAAAATTATTAATAAAAACATATTTAAAAATAAAAAAAACAAATAAAAACTCCTTTTTTTAAATTATAAAAAAAATTAAATAAAAAAAAAAAAAAAAAATTAAAAAATTTAAAAAAAAAAAAATGGATCAAAACCCAAATTCTCAAAATGATGATTCTCACTTTAAACAATTTAACATAGACTACACAAAAGATATGGAATCAGAAGAAGACGAATTAGAAATATTAAAACTTCGTGATCCAGATGTTCACGTATTTTCACTTCCTCCAATGACATCATCAAAAGGTCATTCAACATCAGATTTTACAAATTTAATATTTAAAGGAATGATGAAAATGACTGTAAAAGGAAAATATATGTTTATTTATTTTTTAAATCCAAATAATACTATTTTTATTGTTAGTATTGTTGATGAAAATTATGAAAAATTTATTTTAAATACTGATTCTTCAAGATATTTTTCTGTTAGAGCAATGAATAATGAAGGCGTTCCTAATTGGTATGGTGTTGCTTTTAAACAAAGAAATGCTGCTTTTGATTTTAAGAAAACTTTAATGAATTTTAAAGAAGCTTATCAATTTGAACAAAAATTAAAAATGAATGAAGGAAAAGAATATGTTCCTAAATATGATTTTTCTTTACAAACTAAAAAAGATGATAAACCAAAAAATAATTTAGGAAAATTTAAATTTGGACCTAAGTAAATAATAAATTAATTTTTATAAAAAAAATTTTTAAAATAATTGTTATTATTATTATATTTTTTTTATTTTAATTTTTTTTTAAAATTGTTTTTATTTATCATTTTCATATTTAAAAAAAAATGCAAGCATTAGGAAAAACTCATGTTCATAAAAAGCCATCTAAATTTACAGAAAATTTAAGTAATTTAACACAAAAAGAGAAAATAGAAAAAATATTAAAAATATATCCAAGAGGAATAGAAAGTATAATAGATGAAAATGAACCAGGAGAAAATACAGTTTATATAATGTTAGTTTTAAAAGGAACTGAAGATTTTATAAATAAATATATTGGAATTGCTAAAAGAAGAGTTACTGAAGAAAGTGAATATGAAGAATCTGGGAAACAATTAATTAATTTAGAAGATGATAAATCAATAATTACAAATTTAACTATTACTTCAAAATATTTACCTAAGGATTTTAATACTAAAAATTATGAAAAAAGTGGAAAAATTAATGAAATAAAAGATATTCAAATTAAAATTAAAAAAACTCAGAAATATATTAATTACTTAATGGAAATTTTTAAAGAATTAAATAGAAGTGAAGATAAATTAATTGAAAAAATCGTTAATGAATATTCTCTTCAATTAAGTAAAAAATTAATAGAAGAAAATCCTGATTATTATAATGAAATTATTGAATTAAGTAAAGAAGCAAATTTAACTAAAGATCATTTTTATGAATTTTCATTTGAAGATTTTATTCTTTTATTTTGTAGTATAATTAAATTTTATACAGGAATCAAAATTAAATTAGAATTAAGAGATGAAAAATCAAAAAAAGTTTTATTATCTTTATATATAACAAAAGAAGAAAAATTTGAAACAATTGCAGAATTTTTTGGTTATGAATTACAATTAAAACCATATGCTTTAAAATTTGAAGAATTTTTTAGAACAATTCATTTAATTAAAGATGAAAAAAAGAAACAAGTTGTAATGAGAAAATTATCATTATCATATAAATCAATAGCAATGGAACAAATGAATAATGTAAGAAAAGGAATATTTATAAATCCTAAAGAAATTAATAATTTAATTGATGTTCAATTTTATGATTGTGATATAGATAATTGTTTATTTTTCCCTCCTTATATTCCATTTCAGAGAGATAAATCAATTAAATTTAGAAAATATTTACCAAATGATCATACACATTTATGTTTAAATGATCCTGAATTTGTATATAATAAAGGAAATAATCCAACTGAATGTCATAAAAATTGTTCTAAATTTAGAAATATTGATAAATTAAGATTAATTTATAATAATTTAGCTCATATAATGAATTTTTCTTCTTTATATAAGTATAAATTATTAAATATGATTATTTATAAGAGAAATTATTTAGCTTATGGAAATGAAATTTCTCCTTTATATCTTTTTTGTAATTTTATTCAAATTTATAATAAAACAAAATATTTAAAAGCAATTACAACAATTAGAAATTTTTTTGGTGAAAGTGTAGGTTATTATTTCCTTTGGATTTGTTTTTTTAGTTATTGGAATATTTTTCCTTCAATTACAGGAATTATAATTGCAATAATTATAAAAAGACCACCAAAACAATTAAATGAAGAAATAGATGCTTTTAAAAATTTTAGACTTGATTATTATGATATTACTTTAATTTCATTTTGTTTAATTAATGCAATTTGGGCAACTTCATTTTTAAAAGCATGGAAACAACAAGAAAGTATTTATAGATATTTTTGGGGTATGGAAAAATATTATCAAAATCAAATTCCAAGTGAATTTTTTATTCCTGATGAAACTCAAAAATTTATTTTAGGTGAAAATATCAAAATAAAAAATTATAAATCATTTTATAAAAAAATATTATCTTTTTTTATAATTTTATTATTAATATCAATTAGAGTTGCAATTGTAATTTATATGTTTTTTTTAAATCCTAATTTTAATATGCAAAAAGAAACTACTTTATCTTATTTAATTTTAGTAAGTTCTATGAGTGCTTTTATTACAAAAATTTTTAGTTTTATTAATAGTAAAATATGTTATCAATTATCAATTTGGGAAAATCATGAAACAAGAGTTAAACAACAAAATTCTCAAGCATTTAAATTAATAATTGTTGAATTTTTTAATTATTATTCAACTTTATTTTATATTTCATTTTATAAACCTTATCAAAAAAAAACTAAATGTTTAGTTAATAATTGTTTAAAAGAATTAGAAGTTACAATTTATATTCTTTTATTTTGGAATTGTATATTTACATCAATTGGTATAATTTATCCTTTTATAATAAAATGTTTTAGAAATTTATTTGGTAAAACAAAGAAAAAAATATTAAAAAAAAATCATAATCAAAGTATTGAGCATCAAATAATATGTACACCAAAAAATAATTTAATATATGAATTTACTCAAAAAATGATTAGATTTGGTTTTGTTTGTTTATTTTCAGTTGGAGCTCCTTTAACTCCATTATTTGTTTTAATTATTAATTTTATTGAAAGTTTTGCTGATATTTATAAGTTATTTAATTTATTAAGAGTTGAAATAATTGATGGTTCTTCTGGAATTGGTATTTATAATACTATTTTTAAAAATATTTATTTTATTGGTACTTTAATTAATGTTTCTTTAGTTTTGTTTACTAGTCCTAAATTAGCGAGACTTGATTTATATTTACAAAAAGAAATTACAAATAATGATGATTTTATTATTAAAGTTTTAATTTTTGCTGTTTTAGAAAATCTTATTTTGATTTATATGAAAATTTATAATTTTAATATTTTACCTATTTGGTTTTTACATTTAGATGATTTGAAAATTTTATATGATAAAAAATATTATTCTAGAGAAATAACTGCTTTACCACATGTTTCACTTGAAGAAGAAAAAATAAATTAAAAAATAATTTAATTTATTAAAAAAAAATATTTAAAAAAATTTAATATTTTATATTAATTTAATAATGATTAAAAATATAACCAACATATATGGAATATTTTCATATATTAAATATAAATAAACCAAAAAAAAACAATAAATAAAAATTAAAATAAAATAAATCTACTGAAAAAACTCTATTATATACACAATAAAAGTTCTTAAAAAAAAATAGAAAAGAAATCTAATAAATCAACAAAATTAATTAAAAAAAAAACCAATATAAAAGTTTAATAAAATAAAAAAAAGCAAAAATATAATATAAAATATATATAAAAAAAAATGGGATGTTGTGGAGGTGCAGATACAAGTGAAGGTGCAATAGAAGCACGAAAAAAGGCAAAAGGAAAAGGTACAGGTGAAGGAGCAGAATTAGAAGATGATTTAAACGGAGGTGGTTTAACAGGAAAAAATATGAATGGAGGAGAAGATGAATTTGAGGATCATAAATATGATAATTTAAAAGAAGGAGATGTAATAAAAATAGGTGCAGTTGAATTTCATAAAACAGATCCAAATAAAAATTTTTTAAGTTTATGTTATGATATTAAAGGAGATACAGCAGATCAACAATCAGCAACAACAGGAAAAGCAACTTCTAATTCAAATACAGGAAAAGGAAGTAAGAGTGGAAAAGGTAAAAGTGGTAAAGATAATATTAATGATAGTAACACAGCAGTTGGTTTTTTAGTTAAAGGTATTCCTATTATGAATTATAATCATGAAGCTCAATTTATTAATTTAAAAGAAATTAAAGATTTTTGTTCAATGTTTTTAAATGAAAAGAGAATTCCATTTAATTTTGAATATAATTTTCCAAAAGAAGGAAAATATAATTTTAGATTTAAATATAAATTTGCATTAAATAATACTAGTAATATGTTTTTTGGTTGTAAAACTTTAATTTCTTTAGATTTAAGTAGTTTTGATACTAAACATGTTAAAAATATGAGTTGTATGTTTTTTGGATGTACAAATTTAGAAAATTTAAATATTTCTAAATTTAATACTTCTCAAGTTACTTATATGAGTAATATGTTTGCTTATTGTTCTTCTCTTAAAACTTTAGATTTATCTAGTTTTAATACTGAAAATGTTACTAATATGGGAAATATGTTTCAGGATTGTAAATCTTTAACTTCTTTAAATATTTCTAATTTTACTACACCTAAAGTTACTTTTCTTGAAGGGATTTTTGAAGGTGTTAATAAAAAATGCCAAATTATTTGTAAAGATCAAAAAATTTTAGCTGAATTTAAATAAATGTGAATTTTGGTTTATTTGTTTTTTTTAATTTTTATTTTTTTTTTGTTTATGAATTTTTTATTATTATTTGATATATTGTTTTTAAAGGCCATAGATTTTTTATTTATTATTATTTCTTTATTTTAAAATTTTGTTAAAATATTTTTTTTTATAATTAATATATAGAATTATTAATAATAATTATCCTAAAAGTAATAATAATAATTTTATAAATCGTCATCATTAATTGCTTTAATTTCATAAACATAATATTTAATGTAATATCCAAAAATAAATATTCATTTTAGGAAATATAGTTTATTATAAAATTGTATGAAATATAAAAAGAGTTCAAAAACAAAATCAAACATTAATAAAGAGAATGAAAATTCAAAAAAGAAAAATTCAAAAATAAATAAATATAATACTAGTGAAAAATTAAGTGACATAAATTCAATAATTGATTTATATTTAAGTAATGGAAATGAAAAACAAGATTCAAATGGTTATATTTCAATTGAAGATTTATTAAAAAGTAATAAAATAATAGAAAATTCATATTCAAAAGAAGATTTAATTGCAGAATTAAAATCAAATGAAAATATTGAAATAGATTCATCAAATAATAAAATAAGAAAAAAAGGAAATAAACAATCAATAACAGAATTAAAATTATTAAATCAAAAAAGAAAATTAAGTGATTTTTCAAAATCTGAAATAAATAATGAAATAGAAGACTTTAGAAATAAAATTACAATTGATCCAATTGTATTTAAAATTACTTCAGAAAAAGAAATAAATGAAGAAAATTTTTGGTATTTAATTAAACAAAATTTTTCAAATGAAAATCCTGATTTAAAAATTAGTTATTGTACTTTTAAAAATAAATTAGGTTTCTTAACAATTTTATATAGATGTGACCAAGAAGATAAAATTAAATTTAATAAAGAATTAAAAGTTAATGATTATATTTTAATAATTGAAAAAGCAGAAGGTGATGATTTAATTGATTTTTGGAAATTTAATGAAAAAAATTATATAAGAGTAAATAATTTACAAATTGAAAATAAAAATGAAAATTATAATTTTCATGAGAATGAAATTTTAAAGAATTCAATTAATTTAGGAGGTTTTGAATTTAAAAATATTAATGATATTAAAAAAAAAGCAAAAAGTATCATTTCAAATAGTTTTGATAATGAACCTTTAAAGGAATTAGATTTAAAATTTGTTGAAGATATTTTAAAATTTCATCCTAAATATGATGAAAAGATTAAAGATATGAAATTTATTTCTGTTGGAAAAAATAGTCAATTTAATAATTCAAGATGCTTTATTATTGTTAAAAATAATGATATATATGAAGATTTTTCTGTTCAAAAATGTATTAAGGTAATTGCATCTAAAAATTGTTAAAATTTTAAAAAATTATATAAATATATATATTCATTATATAGAAAAAAAATATTTAATTTATTTTTGTTATATAAAAAATTTTTAAAGAAATTAAACAAATTTTGATTATCAAATTTTTAAATAAATAATTATTAAATATAAAATAAATAATTAAAATATTTTTAAATTTTTTTTAATCATTCAAATAGTATATATCAATAATTCAATCAAAAAAATACTTTAACTTTTCCTTTTTTTATTTTTTAAATTCTATATTTAATAAATTATTTTTTTATACTTTAAATATTTATTTATATATGAAATATTTTTTTAAAAAATTTCCTTATTCTATATCACTTAATAAAATTAAAAAAATTTTAATATTCATATAAAAAAATATTAATTAATTATTCATTATTTTTTTTACTTTCCTTTTTATATTCAACATAACTTTCAACCCAATCTTTATTTCTCAATTTAACATATTCTTCAGAATATTCAATTTCATCAACAACAATTTTCTTTAGCTCAGAATTAAACTCATATATAACATTTAACTTATCAATATGAAAAGCATACAACAAATTTCCTTTTTTCTTTTTAGTATATTTAGAATGAGGATCAATTTCCAAAATTCCTTTAATCAAAGTAATCAAATCTTCTTTTTTATCATAAAAATTTAATTTATATTTACTTAATATATAATCTAAATTCTTTATACTTTCATCACTAAAAATAACTTGATTTTTAATTTCATTTTCAGCATTCATAATCCATTTAGGATATTTAATATTAACATCATTTAAATTTAAACTTTCTAAATGATGATAAGGTTTAATATCAATAATTGGTGTTCCATCAACCATATCAACAGAAGAAATATAAATTTCATTATTTTCAATTTTTTCAAATTTACATAAAGTTAAACCAATTGGATTAATTCTATGTGGACTTCTCGTTGCAAAAATTCCTAATTTTTTCCCTTCTGAATATTTAGGAGGAGAAATTTTTGCTCCTTGAAAATTAGTATGTAAATGAAATATATAAATTATCCAAATATAAGTAAAATTTTCTATTCCTTCAAATGAATTCATATCTATTGATTTATTTATTATTATTTTTCCACGAGTTAAATTAAGTAAATTTCCTTGACGAGGTATACTAAATTTTTCAGGGAAACAACTTTTTAATATTCCTATACTTTTTATTGTAAATGTTGGTACATTTTCATTTTGGTTTTTTTGAAGGTGAGATTTTATTATTTCGTGATATTGATTTTTTAAATATATGTTTATGTAATGTTCTGTTATTTCATATTTTTCTATTTTATTTATTTCGTTTTTTTTATTTATATTTTCTAGATAAATTTTTTCAAAGTTTTTAATAAAGGTTTCTTTGAATTTTTCATCTTTTGATTTTAGGAAAATGTGATAAAATTTTTGGAGAGAATTTGTTGAAAAGTCACCTCTGTTTGTTTTTACTGTGTTTATGTTTATTACAAATTCAATATTATTATTTAAATTTTTTATATTATTTTCATTAAAATTTTGTTTTTCTTCATTATTATATTTTTCATATATATTATTAAAAACTTCAATAATTTCCTTTTTTAAAAAAATAATAACTTCATTTTCAATATCATTAATAATTTTATTTTCATTACTCTTTTTATCTTCAAAACTTTCCATTCAAAAAAAAAAAAAAAATAACAAAATTAAAAAATAAAATAAAAAAAAAATTAAAAACAAACAAAAAAAAAATTCAAATAAAAAAAAACCAAAAAAAAAAAAAATAAAAAATGGACGAACAAACAGGTTCAAAAATAAAACTAAAAGACTACGAAATCCAAATAGGTGACACATACAAACTAGACACAAAGCACAAAATAGCAGCAGGTGCATTTGGTGATGTATTCGAGGGTCAAAATGTAAAAAATGGTGAAAAAGTAGCAATAAAATTAGAAAGAGTAGATGCTCAATTTCCTCAATTATTCTACGAAAGTAAAATATACATGTCTCTACAAGGAGGAGTAGGTATACCAAACATTCATTGGTGTGGTAATCAAAAAAATTACAATATCCTAATAATTGATTTACTAGGTCCAACCTTAGAAAATTTATTTAATAATAACAACCGTCAATTTTCATTAAAAACTGTATTACAAATTGGTGATCAAATCCTTCAAAGAATAGAATTTATACATTCACGTAATTTCGTTCATCGTGATATTACACCTGAGAATTTTGCTTGTGGAAATGAAGAACAACAAAAAGAGAAAATTATTTATATATTTGATTTTGGTTTATCTAAAAGATATCGTGATCCTAAAACAGGTCTTCATATTAATTATAAAGATAATGCAGGTATAATTGGTTGTATTCGTTATTCATCAATTAATGCTTTACTTGGTTTAGAACAAGGAAGAAGAGATGATATGGAAGCAATTGGTTATATGCTTGTTTATTTTATGAAAGGGAAATTACCTTGGCAAGGAATTAAAGCTAAAAATATGAAAGATAAATTTAGAAAGTTAAAAGAAAGAAAATTAGAAACTACTGTTAAAGAATTATGTACTGGATTACCTGATGAATTTCAACAATTTTTAAGTTATACTAGAGAAGTTCAATTTGAAGATAAACCTGATTATCATTTACTTAGAAGACTTTTAAAACAATGTGCTGATAAAAATAAAATTAAATTTGATGGGAAACTTGATTGGATTAAAGAAGATACTATTTTTGGGAAAGATGTTATGAAATTTAATTTAATGGATGATGAAGAAAAGAATGAAAAGAAAGAAAGAAAGAAAAAAAGAGGGAAAACTGTTAAAATTAAAACTAATTTAGAGAATGATGAAGAGGAAGATGAAGATGAAGATAATAATGATTAGAAAAGATTAAAATAAGTCTTTTTTTTATATTTTTGTTTTAATTGTGTATATTATTTTTTTTATTTTCTAATAGTAAAATTAAATGATTTTTGAATTATATTAAAAAAATAAATATTAAAATAAAATAAAAAAATAAAAAAATGTCATTTAAAACAATTTCCTACACCATTCTTATAATAATATTGGTAAGTAGATAAATTTAAAATATAAATAAAAAATAGATTTTTTCAATAACAGCAATAACACTTTCATCAATAAACTTTCCATTTTTAAATATGGTTTGGACAAATCATTATTTTGGTCCACTTGGATTATTAGAAATAGGAGGAATAACATTCTCAATGTTATTAACATTAATGTCATTTATTATTATAACATTAAATTCAAAAGTCTTATTAATATCTCTCTTAATTCTAATATTAATATCATCAATATTTACATTTTTACTATCAATATTTCTTTTTATAGGAACAAAAGTAAGATACTGGAATGAAAGTTTAGGATGCCATACTCAATATAAAGGATTATATAGTGCTTGGAAATCAGTAGATATTTATTTACAAAGTGTAGATGAAACATTATGTTCAATTCATTGTCCATGTTATTTTAATAGAACAACAACAATGAAATATTTATATAATCCAAATACAAATTATTATTATAATAATTGGCATGTTAGAAATGTTTCAATTGATGCTTTAAGAATACAAGATTGTAATAAAAGTGCAAGAAAGCAAAGTTATAATAATTATTTAATGAGAAATGCATATTCTAATTATACTTTAAATACTTTTTGGTTTGATAGGTATTTTGATAAAGTTGAAAGATATTTTAAATGTACTGGATTTTGTGGTTTGACTTATTATAATGAAAATTTGAGAACTAATGGAAAAATAGTAAAATATTTATTTAGTGATTTAAGTAATGTTCCTGAAAATTTTGGTTGTTTAGATTCTTTTATTCATTGGTTACAAAGAATGATGAATTCAGTTGGAAGTTTTTTTGTTTTTATATTTGTTTTACAAATAATTTTATGTTCAATTATTTTATGTATGATTTTAGAAAGTAATAATTATAATTATGATAATGATAATGATAGTGAAGATAATATTGAAGAAAAAATTATATTGAATGAAAAAATAAATAATAAAATTGAAGATAATAAGAAAAATTATAAAGGAAATAATAAAGATGAAGAAAATTTGCTTTTGAAAAGTGCAATTAATACTAGTAAAATTAGTGATATAAAAAAATCAAATATTGAATCTATTTTAATTAATAATAATAATCCTTTTCAATTAGAAAAAGAATCAAATAATTTAAAAAATACTCAATTTATTGAATTGGAATCTATGAAAAAGGAAAATGATGATTTGAACAATTTAGATAAAAATTTAATTCAAAATTTTAATAATGAAAAAGAGATTTCTTTAGTTAATGATAATGAATTGATTCAAGATGTTAATGATTATACAAATGCACCTAAATTAAAAAAACTTAAAAATCTTTCTAAGAATAAAAAAAAAAATAAAGAAGATAAAGAACATTTAATTTTTAATCCTTCAAATAATGCTTAAAATTTTTAATTTATGTATATATTTATTATTTTATATTATGATTAGTTCTTTTTAAATTTTTTTTTAAATATTGTATTCAATCAATTATAGTTTTGTAAAAAAAAGAGTTCAAATGAAATATTTATAATATAACAATAATTAATATAATAATTAATCTATAAAGTTAGAGGATAGTTTTTTTGTAGAATTAATAACTTCTTCAATATTAAAACTTTCTTTTGATTGGGGAATTAATTTAGTATTATAAAATAAATTATCATTTCTATTTTTTATTAAATTATTGTTAATATTAGTATTATTCATATTATTCCCTAAAGTTAATATTGAATTAGAATAAAAATTTCCATATTTATTTTTTCTTGAAATATTATTATTTGAAGGAATAAAAGGATTATTCATAAAAGTATAATTTTGCATATTATTATTTCTATCATCATAATTTATATCAGATAAAATAGAATTAGTATAATTATTATCATATTTTTTTCTTTGAAAAAATTTCTGTTCTGTTCCTTTATTTAAATAATCACTTTGAATTTGATAATAATCTAAATTATTTGTTTTATTGCTTTCATGATTATAATAAAATATTCCACTATTTGGAATTTTATTTTCATTTTTAAATGAATTATAATTATTATCATTTTGAACTGAATTTTTAATATTAAATAATTCTCTAACTTCTTTTTGTTTAAACATATTTTCATATGATATTAATTCTTTATCATCTAAAAAAATATCTATTATTCTTTTTCTTAATCTTTGAAAATAATTTCCAAAACCTAAATTTTTTGCCACTTTTAATTTTGCATTAATGTGTTTTTCTTTTGTTTTTTGCAAATTTTCATATTTAAATTTGGTTTTTAATTCATATTTTTTTGAATTATTTTCAAATTCTTTTATTTCATTATGTTCTTGAAATGGTTTTAAATCAATTAAATTAGATTTTTTATTATTTTTAAATACTCCTTTGTATAAATCATTTATTTTTCTTTTTTTATTCATATATTTCTTTAAGTGAAATTTATTAATTAATATTTATTATATTCACTTTTATATTTTATTATTTAATTTCTTCTTTATTATAATTTATTATATAAATAAAAAATTAATTAATTTTGTTTATAATAACAATATTTAAGAATTATCTTCTTAATTTTCTTTCTTTAAATTATTTTCTTCTGAATTTTCTAAATTATTTTCTTTAATTATTTTTATATTATTATTATTTTGAACAGGTGTTTCTAATTGATTATCTTTTATTGTTTCTATATTATTTTCTTTAGATATTCCTTTTTTTTCATTTGAATCATCTCTTGGAGTTTCTAAATTTAATTCAATTGTCTCTTTACTAGGTTTAATTAAATTAATATTTTCTTTCTTATTACTTATTTTTTTAATATCTTTTTTCATTTTTTCATCTGAACTGAAATTTAAACTTTTTTTATTTGTATCTAATTCAATTGAAACTTCTCTATTCTTTATATTATTTTTTATATGATCTTTTTTTTCTTCTCTTTTATTATTTTTTTTATCTATTTTCTTTACTGAATTTTTTTTTTCACTACTTACCTTAGTATCTAATTTATTTCCTTCTATTTTTATATTTGTTCTTTTTTTTTCTCTTGATTTTGATGTTGTTGAATTATCAAAAGATATTTTTCTTGGAATTCTATTTGAAAAAACTGCTGTTGTTGTTGTTAATGGTTTTTCTTTTTTTTCTTTTTGTTCTTTTTCTTTTTTGTCTTTTTGTTCTTTTTCTTTTTTTTCTTTTAATTCTTTATCTTTTTTTTCTTTTATTTCTTTTTCTTTCTTGTCTTTTGATTCTTTTTCTTTTTTATCTTTATTTTCTTTATCTTTTTTCTCTTTTAATTCTTTCTCTTTTTTATCTTTCAAATTATTATCTTTTTTCTCTCTATTTTCTTTTTCTTTCTTATCTTTTATTTCTTTATCTTTTTTTTCTTTTAAATTATTAACATTTTTTACTTTATCTTTTCCATCAGTTAAATCAATAATTTGAATATTAGAACTTTTTTTTTCAGTTTTTTTCTGAAAAATATTATCAACAGAAATTTCATTTCTTTTCTTTTTCTTTGGAAAATTAGTAACTGTAATTAAATAACGATTATCAGTCTTTTCATTTTTTAGTTTAAAATAAGAATAATGTTCAGGAGTAGTTGGTTTTCTTTTATCAATTTGTTTATTTTGTTTTAGATTTAAATTATCTTCTTTTTGAATATTTTTTATTTTATTTTGAGTATTATTTTCTTCCATTAATGTATGAAAATGATTGGCTAAATTTTTTAATAATAAATTTACTTTTTTGAATTATATTATATAAATCATTTCTAATTTCATTAATTTCATTCCAAAATTTTTTATCTTTTTCTTCTATTTTATTTTCTAAATTTGATAAATTTGAAAATGTAATATTTATTTTTTCTTTTACTATTATTTTTATATAAATTATAATTTACTTTTATTTTGATTTTCTTCATTATTTTCTATTACTTTTTTATCATCACTAATTTCAATTTCAATTTCTTTAGTTTTTTTCTTATTATAATTATTATTTTCTTCTTCATTTTTTATTTCATCCCCATCATTCATTTTAACAAAAGAAAAAAAAATTTAAAAATCATTTAAAAAAATTTTATATATATTATTAATAAATAATAAAATCAACAAAAAAAAAAAAATTATTTTCTAAAAAATCTTTTTAATTTTATTTTTATTAAAATCAATTTAAAAAAAAAAACCTAAAATTTTAATTATCATCTTTTTTCTCATTAGAATTTTGTTCCTGCATTTGAATAGTTTTAATAATCTCTTCAGGTAATTTAGGATATCTAATAACTTTTCCTTTTTTATCTCTAACTTCCCCATATCTACAACCTCTAAATTTAATAACATCTAATTCTTTTTCAGAAACAACAGCACCATCTAATTTTTCTAAAAGAGGACACATTTCAATTAAAAAATGTCTATAACCTTTAATATGATCTAAAGGATTACCATATAAAGTTAAACTAGTTAAACTTTGACATTTACTTAATGCAGTAACTTTTTCAATTTCTTGAATATTATTACCATGAACATATAATATTTTTAAAAAAGGTAATTTTTGAACATCTGGACTTATATCAGTTAATTTATTTCTTGATATATCTATCCATTGTAATAATTCAACTTTTCCTAATTTTGATTTAAATGTTAATTCTGGTAATAATTCAGTTAAAACTTCATATATTCCTGATAATGATGTTAATTTATTATTTGATACATTAAATGAATTTACGTATTTTTTATATTTTATTTTTACTTTTTTTTTCTCTTCTTTTTTTTCTATTTTATTTATTGTATTTTGAGTTTCATTAAATTTTTTTCCACGAGCTTCATTTACGTCATCTCTTATTTTTCCTTCGTAAACTTCATTTGCTTCGTTTTTTAATTTTTTTATTTTTAATTCTTCTTCATCATTTTTTTTATCATTTGCTTCTTTTTCTGCATCTGTTTTTTCTTCATTTGAATCTTTTTTTTTATTTTGTTTTCTTCTTCCACTTGTTGGTTCTTTATCTACTAATTCTGATAAACTTTTTGCATCAAAGAAATTATATACTAATGGTTTATCTGCTTGAATGTAACAAATTGTTTCTTGATCTTCTCCTGAAACTGATGATGTTATTGACATTTATTTATTATGTTTTTATTATTATATCAGTTTTAATAATATATTTTATTTATTTTTTTATTTTTTATTTTTTTTTATTTTTGTTAATATTTTTTTTATTTTTAGTTATTTAGAAAGTTTTTTATTTATTGATTTTTTCATTTTTTGTTTTTTTCTTTTTATTATAAATTTTTTACGAAATTTAGGTGAATAATCTAATCTTAAAGGAGATATTTCTCCTATTTTTAGATGTCTTTTTTTACCTAGTAATGATTCATTTTTATTTGATGGTGTGTTTAATAAATCTATTTCCATTTTATTATTTTGTTTTAGCTCTTTTTCATCTAAATTTATTTTATTTATTAAAGAACAATAATCTAAAATTTATTATTATTATGTTGTATAATTTACATGAATTTTCTAAATATTGTAAAATAATACCTGGTTTCTCTTTATTCATAATTTAATTAAAATATAAAAGCTTTTTTATAATTATATATTATAAAAATCATAATTCTCTTAAAAATAATAAAAAAAACCAAATAACATATACTACAATTTATTATTTGAAAAAAAAAACTAAAAAAAAAAATTAAACTACAATAAATAAAAAAAACTAAGATTACATTTAATTATTATTCTTCTTCTTCATAACAGAAATAGGAAAATATTTAGAAATACTTTCAATAAAAGGAGGTTCAGAACTTTCATTAATCCACTTTCCAGCTAAATTATTTAAAATACTATTTAACTTAACAGGACTAATTTTAACCATACTAGAATCAGCAACAGTAGCATAAAAAACAGAAAAACTTTTACACCAAGAATTCATAATCCTAACAACAGAATAATTACTTTCAATACTCATTTCAGGAATTTTACTAATAATATCAAATAAAACAGGAATTTTTTCCTTAGACAAAGAACCATTACAACCACAAGAATAAATTTTTCTATTTTCACAAAGGAAAAAACTAGATCTAAAACCAGCAGAAATTTGATAAATTTTAACAAAAGGATTTTCAAATTTTACTAAATCAGGAGTATTAAAATTCTTAAGTGAATTTCTACCTAATTGTCCTTTACTACCCCAACCCCAACTATAAACTTTTCCAGTTGTAGTTTTAACAATTGTATGTTTAAAACCACATGAAATTTGATTAATTCTCTCATTTTTTTTTATAAAATAAGTTATTAAAGTTGGATGAAAACGAGGATTAAAATCACCTAATCCTAATTCACCATATTTATTTGATTTACCCATTGAATATAAATTACCATTATTATTTAATATTATACAAAAATTATTTCCACATGATATATTTATTACTTTCTCATTATAATTATTTAATGAAAATTTAAAAGGATAATAATTTAAACTATTTTTCTTTTTTTTATCTTGCCAAGGCCAAATATATGCATTTCCCTTTTCAGATATTGCAAAATTTATATATCCTGCACTTTTAACTTGAGTCATTTTTATATTTTTAAAATCTGATATTAATGTTGGTTTTTCTATTATATTATTATGACCTAATCCTAATTGACCATTTAAATTCAAACCAAATGACCAAATATTACCATTTTGATCTAATATAAATGAATGATCTTCACCACATGATACACCATTTGATATTATTACTTCTTCAATTTCTGGTATTTTTACTCCATCAACTCTATTTAATACTTTTAATTTTAATTCATTATATTTTGTAATATTTAATAAATAATTATTTTCTATGTCATTTTTATTAATTAATGTTGAATTAATTGGTACACCACATTGACCATAATTATTCCAACCAAAAGTATAAATTTTTCCTTTTTGACTTGTACATAATGTATGTTGTGAACCAAGAGAAATTAATTGAATTGGATCATTTATTTTTAAACTTTTTGTATATATTGAATCAAAAATTGAAGCCCATAAATTATCATATGTTTCATCTGTATCTATCATCATATCAAAATCTAATATTTTTGCAAATAAATATATTTTTCCTTGTTCATATGGATTATGAATTGGATTATTTGACATTAACATCATATTACTTGCAAATGAATTTATATTTGTTTTATCTAAAAATAACGCTGGGAATAATATACTTAAATTATTTTTATAATTCTCTTCAAATACTATTGATTGTATTTTTAAAAATTTATCAGTGTAATAAAAATTTTGAGGAAGAGAATATTTTGATATTAAATGATTACGAAATGCTCTTTGAATATAAAAAACTTTTTCTTTTAATAAATTGAATTTTTTAACATCAAAATATGTTTTCCAATTTTTTTGAATTTTTATTATGTTATCTTCATATTCTTTATATTTTGATAATTGATTTTCTGATATAATGAATTTTTCATTTTTTTGCTTTTCATTTGAGTTTTCATATATATTTGAAGTTGAATTATTTTTTTCTTCATCTAAATTAGAATTAAAGTTATTATTTTTAATATTATTTGAATATTTATCATTTCCATTTTCTGTATTTAAATTTTCATTTTCATTAAATGAATGTAAATTATTTTCAGTGTCTTCTTTATTAGATGTTAATTCTCTTTCTTCTAAATTTGAAATATTATATTCATCTTTAATTAAGTTTTTATCATCTTTATTATTTTTTTTTCTTTTTTTATTTGATGATATTTCTTCCTCTTCTTCTTCTTCTTCTTCTTCTTCTTCATGTTCATTTAATTGATTAGATAATTTTTTATTATTATTTTCTAATGGTGTTGTATTATTATATTTATTATTATTATCATTTGGAATTATTTTATTATTTTTTATTGGAGTTGTAAAATTTTTATTTTCATTTATTTCATTATCATTTTTAATAGGTGAAAAATTAGTATTATTTTTAATATCTTCATCATTATTTATAATTGTTTTAATTTCCTTATTTTCATTATTATCATCAAGTGATATATTTTCACTTTTTCCATTTTCAATTATTTCATTTTCATTATTATTATTATTTCCATTTGTAATAATTTTAGTATTTTCATTTGGTGTAATATTATCATTATTATTATTTTCTATAAGTGTATTTTCATTATTATCTTTAAGTGTTTTTTTTGATAAATTAATAGAAATTGACTTTTCATTATCTTGAAATGTTACATTATTTTTATGAATATTAGAATTATTTTCATTTAATAAATCTAAATATGATTGTGGATTTGTATTAATTCTTTTAAGAGTTTTTGAATGATCTTCATTATTTTCTTCATTACTAATTCCCTCAATATTATATTTTTTTTCATTTGATAAACTTTCTTTTAATTGAGGTTTTGATGAATTTCTCTTATGAATTTTTTTCTTTTCAATAATATTTAATAAACTATCTTCTTTTTCATTTTCTTCAAATTCACTCATTTGTTCTTCTAATGTTTTTTTCTCATTTGATGTATTATTTATTGGTTGATTTTTTTCTGTATTTGAAGTTAAATTATTTTTCAAATCATTTACTTTTGGAAATGTGTCAAAATTATTATTTGAATTTTGATTTAAAGATTCATTTTCTTCTTTTGTTATATTTTCATCTGTAAAATTTTTATTTTTTATTGAATTAAAATTACTTTTTATTTCTTCATCATCTTTTTTTTCTTTAATATCATCATTATTTTCTTCTTTTAAATCATCGTTTTCTTTTTTTTCTTCTTTAATAACTTCTTCATTTTCATCTTTTATTTCTTCTTCTTTTTTTTTCTCTTTTTTCTCATCATTTTCTTCATTTTCTTTTTTATCTTCTATTATCTCATCTTTATCTTCATTTTCTTTTTTATCTTCTATTATATCATCTTTGTCTTCGTTTTCTTTTTTATCTTCTTTTATATCATTTTTATCTTCATTATCTTTCTTTTCTTCTTCATTATCTTCTTTTTCTTCATTATCTTCTTTTTCTTCATTATCTTCTTTTTCTTCATTATCTTCTTTTTCTTCATTATCTTCTTTTTCTTCATTTTCTTTTTTTTCTTCTTTTATATCATCTTTTTCTTCATTTTCTTTTTTTTCTTCTTTTATATCATCTTTTACTTCATTTTCTTTTTTTTCTTCTTTTATATCATCTTTTACTTCATTTTCTTTCTTTTCTTCTTTTATATCATCTTTTACTTCATTTTCTTTTTTTTCTTCTTTTATTTCTTCATTTTCTTTCTTTTCTTCTTCATTTTCTTCATTTTCTTTTTTTCTTCTTCATTTTCTTCATTTTCTTTTTTTTCTTCTTCATTTTCTTTCTTTTCTTCTTTAATTTCTTCATTTTCTTTCTTTTCTTCTTTAATCTCTTCATTTTCTTTTTTTTCTTCTTTAATTTCTTCATTTTCTTTCTTTTCTTCTTTTATTTCTTCATTATTTTTTTTATTTTCTTTTATTTCTTCTTTGTCTTCATTATTTTTATTTTCTTCTTTAATTTCTTCATTATCTTCGTTATTTTTATTTTTTTCTTTATTTTCTTCATTTTCTTTTTTTTCTCCTTTTATATCATTTTTAAATTCATCTTCATTTTTTTCTTCTTCTTTTTTTTCTATATTTTCTTTTTCAAAATCATTTTCTGAATTATTATTATTCATATTTGATTTATTTTGAACTGATATTTTTTCTTCAAGTATAATTAATTCTTTATTTTCTTCTTTTGAAGTATGATATTTTTTATTTAAATTTATATCATTATCAATGTTAGAACTTTTATTCCTTGTAGTACTATATCCATTTTTTGGATTCATATTTATTTAACGATTAAATTTTTTAATTTAAATTAAAAATTATTAAGAAGAAAAAAAAGAAATTAAATATTATGATTATTTTTGAAAACCAAAAAAAATAAAAAAATGAATAATATAACATTCAGAACATTTTCTTCAGATGATAAAACAGATATATCATATCAAAGATCTTCAACAAATAGAATTATAAATGATATGAAAAAATTAAAAAATTTAAGTTTCTTAAAACAATTAGAAAGAATAAATTCTTTTCATCATAATTCTTTAAAAGACTCATTAAATACAAATTATAATTATTTCAAATTTGGAAAAGAAAAATTAAAAATATCAGATTCAACAATAATTCCAAAATTAAAATTATTTCCACCATTAGATTTATATTCAAATTATAATAATTCTCCAATTAATAATAGAAATTTATCAATTGGTTCAATTAGTACAATTCATAATTATACAAATAGAAATAATATATTAAATAATTCACAATGTATATCAGAAAGAAAATTTAGTAAAACAAGAAATAAAATAAAATTTCTTCAAAAATTTAATTATTCACTTCATTCTAAATTTAAAATTAAAAGTGAATCAATTGATGATTTGAAAAAGAAAACAAAAAAAATTTTTCTTTCTAAAATTGCTTATGCAATTCAAGAAAATGAATATAAAAATTTACAAGAAGAAAGATCAATTGCAATTGATTTAATGAATTTAGAAATATTAAATTATCAAAAAATGATTCATTTAATTAAATTATATAAAGAAGAAGATAATAAAAATTTAGAATATTTATATAAAAAAGTAGAAATAGAAAAAGAAAAAAGAGAAGATTTATTTGAAAAAAAAAATGAAGTTTTACATGAAACATATTTATTAAGACATAGATTTGGAAGATTACAAAGAAGATTTGAATTTTGTTTAAATAATAAATTTTTTTTATTATGTGTTAAAAATAAAACAGGTTTATTTGAAAAATTTTCAGAAGAAGATAAAAGAGATTATCAAATTGATATTCATTCTCTTCATATTTTATCTAATTTTAATTCAATACAAAATAAATTTAATAAAAAAGTAACTATATCTATGAAAGGTGGTGAGAAAAGATATTCTGTATTAGAAGAAAATATGTCAAGTGGAATTAGAATAATTAGAGAACCAAGAATTATTTTTGCTTCACCTCAAGAATTTAAACAAAAATTAGATATTATTTCTTATAATATTAAAAATAGTTTAATGATTTATAATGAAAAACAAGATGAATTAACATTATTAAGAGAGAATTTAAAAGAGAAACAACAATTAATTGAAAATGATGAACTTTTAGAAAAATTTTTTAATGAAGAAATGACAGTTACTGTTAATAAATTAAAAGAAGTTAAATTAAGAAATGAATATTTAATTCAATATTTAAATAATTTACCTAAAAGTGACAATGATATTAATCTTAATTTAGTTGACTTGAAAGTTATGGAAATTTATAATAAAATAAATAAAAAAGAAGAATTTAAAAAAATTACTCGTAATTTTAATGATAAAATTAATACATTAAGTAGATTATTAGAAATAGAAAATAAAATAAATGATTTGATTCATTTTAAACATTATCAAGAGAAAAATAATTATGATAAATATAGTATTGTTAAAAAAAATATTGATTTTCAAAATAGAATCAAAGCAAATAATTTAGCCCAATTAAAATCAAATAAAGCTTTTCAAGAAAAATTAAGAAAGATAATTGAAAAAACTGGCAAATATATTTACCAACCATATAGAAAAGTAAATGTACCATATTATATAATTGAAAAAAAATCAAAGTCAAAAGAGAAATAGAATTAAAAACCTTAAATTATTTATTTATTTATTTGAAAATAAATAATGATCTTCAATAGTATAAATAATAATTATAAATAATTATTTTTTCAAAATAAAATCCTTTTAAAAAAAAATATAAAATCATATTAAATATAAAAATATTATAATTTCCATAAAATTTTTTAAAAAATAAAAAAAACAAATATGATTTAATCCTTATATCCAACACTTCTCATAATTTGAATAAAATCTTCATCACTATCAACACAAGTACTAATATCATACCAATATTGTCTAAATTGATCTTCAGTAACTCTATCATCTTCTTTAAAATTATCCCAAGTAATTAAATATTCTTTTAAAATTTCAGGAGCAACTTTAATAAATTTAGTTGCTTCAGGATGATAATTCATATCAACCATTTTAGTTAATTTAGTAAATGATATCCAATCAATATTTTCAATTTTTAATTGATCCCAAAATTTTTTAATTTCATTTTTTCTATTTTCACTTACTCTTCTAAAACAATTTAAAACAATAATAAAATTAACAGAATCACTTCTTTTAAAATCAAAAATTTCGAAAATTTTACTAACTTCATCATCAGTTAAAACAATAGCTTGTGAATTTAAAAAATATTTAAAATCATTTCTAGTAATTAATTCACTTTTATTTTTAGATAAACCTCTTAAAAATATTTTTAATAATCTTAATCCAACCCATCCTCTTTGCATCATTCCTTTAATAATTTTATCTTTAAGTTCTTGTGGTATTTTCATACTTAATTTTAATAAATTTTCCTCTCTATCATAACCTAAAATTAAATTTTTCATATCAGGAATAGTAGAAATTTTTTTTAAATTTTCTTCCATTTCTTCTTTTAATTTTCTTTCCTCTTCTTCTTTTCTTTTTCTTTCTTCTTCTAATTTTCTTTTTTCTTCTTCACTTAATTCAAAAGTAAAATCTTCATTTTTAACATTTTGATAATATTGAACAGCACCTCTTGTATCTTTTAATAATTGAGTAAAACCACTTGATCTTGCAAAAGGATTTGGTTTTTTTAAAAAGCTTCTATAAACATTACCAGAATTAATATTACTTAACCAAAAATTATTATCACTATTACTTTTAACAATATTATTACCATTAGCATTAAATTTAGTAATTCCTTTTTTAATTTCTTTACTTTCAGGTGGAGCTCCTCCATTCATTTTTTTTAATTTCTCAATAGGAATAATTGAAACTGCTTTTTCATATGGAACAGGAAAAAAATCTTGAGTAAACATATGACGTAAACCAATATATGATACTTGTGGTTGAGCTACATGAAAACTTTTAGTTGAAGTATCAAATGAACGAAAATCTTTTTTAGCTTTTTCCATTTGATTTTTAAAAAAAGTTTGTGTTTTATAAAATTTTTTAAATAATTCATCATGTTCATCTTGACTTAATTTTTTATGCATATATTTCTTTTCTGGATGCTTATGATCACCATATGTTTCATTTGTTGTTTTATATGATGAATCTGGCTCTTTTTGACCTATTACTCTTTTATATGTGTCATCTCTTGGTTGAGATGATGTGTATGATACTTCTGGATCAAATGTCCTTTTTGGAAATGGACCATCTGTAAATGTTGCTGTTACTGAACGACCTTCTCCTGTTTTTTTACGGAGTTCTTCCTCTTCGAACCAATTGTTTATTAAGGTTCCGTTTGGGAAGTACATTGTTTTGTTGTAGATGTTCGTCATTTTTTTTTTTTTTTATTTTTTTGATTTTTTTTTTTTTTTTTATTATTTTTTTTTTATTTTATTTATGAGGTTTTTTGGGTTTTTTATTTGGAAGTTATTTTTTTATTTTATTGTTTATTTTTGGGTTATTTTTTTATTTTTTTTTGGTTTGAATATTATATTATAGAGATGGTTAATAATTTAAAAATTATTTTTTTTTTTTAATGAAATTATTATTTTTCCGAAGGTTTAGTTCATTTTTGTTAATTATTTTAATATTTAATGTTATTTAGATATAACATGAATAAAATATTTTTGAAAAATTAAAAATTAATTCTTTTTATCCTAAATAAAAAAGATAATTTAAAAAAATTGACAATTCTATTTCATATAAAATCTTTCAATTTAAATTATTTTATATTAAATTCTAAATGAGAAGAACTAGATCATATACAATATATAAAAAAGAAGACTTCGAAAATCCAAATGTAATTAAATATAATATAACATAATATAAAAAAATTAGGAAAAAATTGAACAAAAGTTCTATGAAAAATCAAAAAATAATTTAGATGATTCTTTTTCAGATGAAGATTATGAATATTTAAAATTAAATTCAGGATATAAAATTGAATATAAAGAATTAACTTTAAAAGAAGAAGAAGAAATTGAAGAAAAAGAATTAGAAAAAACAATAATAGATTTAAATGAAAAATATAGAAATAAAGAATTATTTTATGATGATGATTCCGAAGATGAATATGATGAATTATATAAAAAAAGTAATTTAAGTAGTGGAAGTTCAAATAGAACTTTTGATTCTTCATATTATTCTGAAGATGAATATATGAAAAATTTAGTTTTTCATAATGTTAAAAATTATGATAAATTAGTTAAAATTATGATAATTGGTGAAAAAGAAGTTGGAAAAACCTTATTTTTAAATAAAATTATAAATAAAAATTTTATAAATGAAAAATATTCTTCTACTGAATTTTTGAATATTAAAAAAATCAATACTGTAATAAATAATAAAAATGTAAAATTGGAATTTTGGGATTCAAATGTGAATTTTTTAAATTCTATTTTGATTAAAACCTATTATAAAATAGCTAATGCTTTTGTAATTATTGTAAATGAAAAATCAGATTTTAAATTTATTGAAAAACAAGTAAGAGAAATTCAGTCAATAAATAAAACTCAAAATATTTTTTTTATTTTCAATTGTAATTTTAAAGGAAATGAATCTATAAATAATTTATTAAATAAAGAAAATTTAGAAAAATTATGTAATGATTATTACATTAATTTTCATAAGATTAATTTGGCTGAAATTTCTTTAAATAATAAGGAATTTTTTCTATTTCTAAAATCATTTATTTAATTTGATTAATTAAATCCTTGGAATTATTTTTATGTAATTAAAATGTGTATTAATGAGTTTAATATGTAATAAATATAGCACCATATTTAAATTATTAACTTCAGGTGTTTTATAATTATTTATATCTTTAGAAAGTATAATTTTAAATTTATTTTATGAAATTTAAAAAATTTGTAATAATTTTTATATTAAATATTTATATATAAATATATATATTATAAATAAATAAAATTTATTATTTGAAATTACTTTTTTTCTTTTTCTTTTTTTAATTGTTCCATTGCTTTTGCAAAAGGATTTTCTTCTTTTTTTTCATTATTAAATATCTTTAATTCTATTTTAGGATTTTTTATTATTGTTTCAATAACAGGAGGTTTATAAACTCTTTCAATCTCAATTCTAATATTTTCTTTTTCTAATAAATTAAATAAAGAACAACCATTAATTGCTAGTAAATAATTTCCAAAATATAAATGATTATATAAAGCCCATATAATTCTAATAAAATATAAATTCACAATTTCAAAAAATAAAATTCCAATAATAATAAAATAAATATTACAATAATAACTAAAAATGAAACAAATTTTATATCTATAAAAATTAAAATATTCAATATAAGGAAAGATAAATAATAAAATAATTTTCCAATAATAATAAAATCTTGCATAAAAACATTTTAAAGTTAAAGCAACATGAAATGCAATTAAATTTAATAAAATTTCAATATAAATTAAATATTTTTCAAATGAATTATTTGTTTTTTTAAATATTAAAAATAAAAAATCAAAGAATAATGAAATAAAACCAATAATCATTATTCCTTGTTGTAAACTATATTTCCTCATCATACTATCTGGAACTTTCATTCTAAATAAAAATAAAAAATTTTCTTTTAAATTATTATTCATTAAACTTTGAAATTGTGGATCATATTTAAGTGGTCTCATCTAATAAAAAAAAATAATTTTAGAAAATATTACTAAAATTAAAATAAAATAATTTACAATAATTATATTAATTATGAAAACTAAATCATTTCAAAACAATTTACCAATAATTTTCGAAAATAAAAAATTAAGAGCACTTGGTGTTAAAAAAAATGATTCTTTTATACAATTAAGAAAAAATTCTGTTAATTCAAAACTATTTTTAAATAAAGGTATACAAAGTAATTTATTAAATACTAATTTATCTCAACAAACATTAAGTGTTAGAAAAAGAAATAATAGTCCAAATGATTCAGAATCAACTGTTGATATATCATCTTTTTATACTTTTAAGACAAAAAGAAATTATAAATTAAATTTTAATAATATAAAAAATTTATCACAAGATAGAAAAGAAAAAGAAAAACAAGAAAAAGAAAAGAAAAAAGAAGATAAAATTGTTTCATCAAAGCATTTATTATTAACTAGAAATAAAAGTCAAGTATATTTTAGTGTGTTTAAAGATCTTAAGAAAGATAATTTAAAAAAAGAGAGATATATAAATAATAAATTTAATTTAAGATATGCAGAAAATGAAAATTATTATGCAAGAATTATAAATAAAGTAAATAAAATGAGAAATGAAAGTTATTTTATTATAAATCATGATTTAGATAAAGATAAATATACTGAAAGAAGACATGAAAGATTAAAAGAAACTAAACAAAAATTAAAATTTATTAAAAATGTACTTGATTATGCTTTTGATTCTTTATTACAAAAAAAATTAAATGTATTAAAAAGAAATAATTATAATGAAATAAAAAAAAATAATTCATGTAGAAATTTCAATTATTAATGTTTAAAATATATAATAAAAATATAATATTTTTTAAGATATGAAAATGAAAAAAATTAATTTTTAATTATTTTTCCAAAGTTTATTTCTTGAATAATATCAATATTATTTTCTTGAGAAACCAACAATAAATTATAAAAAGTTTGAGAAATTTTTTCTTTATAATCATTAATATTATCTCTTATATAATTATCATTATATAATTTATTACTTAAATTTAAAATTGAAATTTCATCATTTATTTTAATTTTATTTATCTCATCTAAAAGAATTTGGATAATTAATTCATTATTATTTTCTTCAGCAATTTCTTTAATATCATGTAAATTACTTTGAATATTATTATAATATATATCTCCATCAACAATATCATTTAAAGTTGATTTTAAATTTATTGTATGAACACTAGTAATATTTAAATTAGATTCTTCCTCAATAATAATTGTATTATTAGGTAAAGTTTTATTAAAAACATTAATATTTTTTCCATCAAATACATTTTTAATAGATAAATTAGACATTATTGATAAAGATTGTGAATGAGAATTTTCAAATGAATCAATACCTCTTCTTTTATCATAAAGTGAAGATAGATTTTTTTCAGAATAATTAATTTGACTGCCAAATATATTTGATAAAGGAAATATATTATTATATGTTATTGAATTTATATTATTCATTTCAGTAGATAATGAACTTTTAAAATTAATAAAGTCTTTTATAGTATAATATTCTGTTTTTAATTTTTCTATTATTTCTTTATTGTGTAAAGTATTTTTTTTAGGTAAAATTTTTGTTATATCATAATCTATTATATTATCTTTTTCTAATTTTAAATTTATAAATTTTAATCTTGATTTTTTAAGTTTGGAATTTTTTTGAAGATATTTTTCAAAATCCATTTTTTCTTTAATTAATGACGATTGATATTTTAATTCACTATCTTCTATTTGTTTATTATTTGATCTTTTTTCAGAAATGTTTTCTTTTATTATATTATTTACATTTGGATTTACATTTTCCTTATTATCACTTATATTATTATCAATATTAAAATCAACAAAATCAGATAAAACTTCTTGATGATTAAAATTATTTTCATTAAAAAAAGGAGAATTTTTTGTATGATTATTTTCAATTTTACTTACATTTTCAAATAATTTTTTCTTAGATGTTTTCATATTAGATAAAATACTTTTTGTATCAATAATATTTTGAGGGTCAATTTTACTAGGAGTTGTTAATTTAAATTCTTTTTGTTTATGACTTATTTGTTTATTAAATGTATTCCAAAAATAATTTTCAGATTTTGATTTTGAACCCAACAATGACATATTATATGAATTTAATATACAATATTGATTAATAGAACTTATAGATGATGTTATATTATCTTTTTTTTTATAATTATCATCTTTTTTTAATAATAAATTCCCTATCTTTTTTTTATTAATTTTATCTTTAATATTTAATAAAATAAATTCATGATTTGAACAGTAAAGTAATATGTAAAGTTTTTTTAATACCATTGTTATTCCTTTTATTATATATGAACAAATTTTCATTGATATTTTTTTACTTAAAGTTCTATTTTTATTTATTATAAAGTAATTTTACTTTATTTCTAGAAAATCTTTATTTGTTAATTCATAATTCTTAGTAATTTTTCCTGTTTTTCCTATTAGTTCAAATTTTGTTAATGATTTACTTTTTTCCATTAAGGTTAATTATTTTTTTAAATTTGAATTTTCAAAAATTAATAATAATTTGTTTATTATTCTAAATTATTATTTTTATTCAATGGATTTTTTGGAAAAATTATCATATTTATATATTTTAAATAATAATACAAATTATATCAAAGAATTAGCATCTGGTGATAATTCTGAAAAATTTAAAATTGAGTTATTGAAATTTAAACAAATGTCTCAAAAATATTTTATGAATATTTTTTTAATTTTATTATTTCCCTTATTTATTTCAATATTTCTCAGAAATTATTCAAAATTAATTTTTTTTTTATTTATTTTTTTTTCATGTGTATATTTAATTTCAATATTTTGTTTAAATGAATTTGAAAAATCATATAAGTTATTTATTAATTTTTGTCAAAGTATTATAAAATATGAAAATATACAAAAAAATATTTTTAGAATATTACAATATAATTCAAATATTAAAGAAGATTATCAAAAAATAATAGACAATTTGTGTAGAGAACTATTAATAATATTGAAAAATAAAAATTCTATAAATTTGAAAGAAAATGATTTATTTAATGAAGATATATATTATAAAATAAAAGGACAAATTTTTATAAATTTATTTAATGAATATGAAGAAATTTTTTGTTCAAATCATTCTTATATTTTTATATTTTGGAATAATTACTTGAATATTAAACTAAATAAATATATAAAAATATTGAATTATAAAACAATTGATTTATTTAATTTAAATGAAGATTGGAGTGAAATAATTAAAAATTATGATGAAAATATAAAAAATATAAAAGACTTAAATCAAGAGAAAGAAAATAAATTTTTATCCAAAATAGAAACAATATATAATATAATGATAAGTAGTTGTGAATTAAATAATCAACTTCAAAAACTTATATTACAAATAAAAGATAATGAAAATGATACACAAAATTTAGAAGAATTACTTAATGATATAATATTTAAAAAACAAAATTCAATTGCCCAATTAATAAAGTTAAAAGAAGAATATTCAAATAAAAAAAATGAAAAATTAGATGAAATAACAAATAATAATTTAAAAGAAGAAGAAAAAGAAAATCAAAAAGAAAATAAAAAAACAAATGACACATCAGTATCATTATTAGAAATAGAATTAGGGAAAATAAAAAAAGATAAAATAAAAAAAGAAAATGAATATATTTCAAATGTTAACCCTTTTGATATAATAAAAGGACAAAAATCAGTTCAAGGATTAAAAATGGGATTAATATCAGAATTAGAAGAATATTATTCAAAAATAAAATTAAAAAAAAAAGATAATGAGTAATAATATAATAAATTAATTAAAATAAATAAAAAAAATTATTTAATTATATATACTATTTTTAATCATTATATTGTTCTTTTAATTCTTCTAAATACTTTCTTTCTTGTTCAATATCTTTTTTTCTTTTATTTATCATTTCTAACATTTTATCAATGTTATCATTTATTTCTTCAATATTTAAAGGATTATTATTATTTGAATGATAATTTTGATTTATTAAATTATTTGTTTGATTTACTATTTTCTTTGGAGTTGGGGATAATATATTTTTTTTGTGTTTTGTAGTTGTATTTATTATTCTTTTATTATAATTATTTGTTGTATTTAAATTGTTTGAATTATTATTTGATGAATTATGATTTGATGTTGAATTTAAATTATTTGAATTATGATTTGAAGATGTAAAATTATTTGAATTATTATTTGATGTATTCATATTAGTAGAAGTCATTATATTACTTGAATTATTATTTGATGTATTTATATTATTTGAATTATTATTTGATGTAATTATATTATTTGAATTATTATTTGATGTATTTGAATTATGTGAATTTGTTGAAGAAAATATATCGAAAGAAAAATTTTCAGATGTTAATGTTTTTAAAATAAAATTTCTTTTCTCTTCTAAAATATTTTTTAACTCATTTTGAATATTTTTTTCTAAATTATTATCTTCTTCATCTTCATTTGTTAAAGTAATATTTAATTCATCTAACCCTTTTTTTTGATAAAATTTAGATATATTTTTATTATGTTGAAAATGATTTTTAGATATAATTTTTGATTCATCAGTTAAAATAGATTTATAATTATTATTAGAAATATAAAAATGATTATCACTTTTAGTTCTATATAATGTATTATTTTTATCAATAAAATTTTGTTTACTATTTTCATCTATTTCAGTATCATTAAAATTATAATTATTATTTTTTAATTTATGAATTATTTGTTCTTTTTTCATTAATTCATTTTTTAATATTAATATTTCTTCATTTTTTCTTTTTAAACTTTCTTTTATTATACAATTATTTTTATTATAAATTAAAGAAAAATTAAAAGAATTTATTACTAAACTTCTTTCAATTGTCTTTTTTAAACAAGGTGTATTTGCTCTTCGTATATTTTTTTCGATTATTAAATTATTACATTTTTGTAAATTTTTCTCATTTTCTAGTTCTGCTATTTTTTTTGATAAAAGAAGTTTTTCTTCTTTTAATTTTTGTATAATTTGATTTTTACTTAATGTATTATTTCCTATATTTTGTGTTTTTAATTTTGCATTTTCTTTTTTTAATAAATCAATTGCTTCTTTTGTTTGTTTTATTGTTTTATTTAAATCTTTTTGTATTTCTTCATTTTGTTGCTTAAATTGATAATAATCATTCTTTAATTTATTATATGATTCAATTGAAATTGATAAATGAGAAGACATGTTTTATTTGTATATAAATTGTTATTATTTTTTGAGTAGAATAATATTTAAAAAAAAATAATTATAACAAATTATAATAAATTTTATTTTTTTTTAATTTTATTAGTAAAATAGGAAATAAAATGTCTGAAATAACTTTGATAATAAAACCAATTATGTTTGAAGAAATTAAAAATGAAATCACAATTAAAATAAATCCTGACTTAACACCAATTGATTTAATATTTGAAATAAATAAAAAAGAAGGTGATTTAGGAACTAATTTAAATTTCCTTTTCAGAGGAAAGAAATTATCATTTGACAAATCATTAAAATCTCAAAATATATCAAAAGATAATTTAAAAATATTAATGAATAGAACAAAAGATCCTCAATTTTTTATATCAAACCAAACTGATAATAATATAACTTCAAATAATGAAAAAAATAATCCAATAAATATAATACAAAATAATCCAATTCCAAATCAAGAAATGGAAATAGAAACAGCAAAAAATTTTTTATTAAAAAAATATAAAGAAAACCCAAATCAAATTTCTTTAATAAATTCTTTAATAAAAACAATGCCACATATAGAAAATATGTCATCAAATGAAATAATAGAAAAAATAGAACAATTCATATCAACAGTAACTCAAAAAACTTTAACAGAATATTCACTAAATATAAAAAAAAATGAAAAATTTACATTTAATGAAAATTCCCTTACATCAATATTTACAATGGGAAATGGAACAAATGGTCAATTAGGAATTGGTTCATATATAATAACAAATTTACCAATAAGATTAAATACATTAAGAAGTATAAAAATAACACAAATTGCATGTGGAATTTCTCATACAATTGCATTAACTGAAAATAATACAATTTACACTTGGGGAAAATTATATAAACCAATATCAAATGATAAACAAAAAAATATTGAATTTGGTGATTATTCAAATCCAATATTATTAGAAAGTTTAGTTAATGAAATAATAATAAAAATATCAACTGGAAATAATCATTCAATGGCATTAACAAATAGAGGTGATTTATATTGTTGGGGTGAAGGTACTTATGGTCAATTAGGACATAATATTAAAAATAATGAATTTTATCCTAGAAAATTAAATATTAATAATTTAAAAATTATTAATATGAAAGGAGGTGCATGTCATACTATTGCAGTTTGTGAAAATGGTTTTTTATTAGGTTGGGGTAATAATGAAAAAAATCAATTAGGTTTAAATAAAATTAAAGAAGTTACTATTCCTCATTTATTAACTTTATATGAATTAAATAATAATTTAACTATTGAAGAATATAGATTTTTGAATAATAAAAATAAATTTAATAATGATAAAGATTTTAAAGATTTGAATAATAATAATAATATTAATTTAAATTTAAATGAATTAAGTACAAATATTGATGATTTAATGAAAATTAATTTAATTACTTGTGGAAGTTGGTATACTGCAGTTACTTCTCAATTATTTCCTAATGATATTTATATTATGGGAAATAATTATAAAAGAACTTTTAAAATTAATTATTTTGAAATTAATAATTTTGATATTAAACAAATTGTTGCTTCTAGTAATTTTTTATTTGTTCTTACTGAATCAGATGGTATTTTTAAAATTGCTATTAATGATTTAGATGATGAAAAAATTCCTATTGATAAATTAATTGAGAATGTTGAAATAACAGATATTGATAAGAATAATATTAAAAAAATTGAAGTTGGATTAAATTATATTTTAACTTTGACAAATTCAAATGAATGTTATTATACTGATATTAAAATTAAAAATGAATATAAAACTAATTTATTAAATCAAGAAGTTAAAACTGATATTTATGATATTTCAAGTGGACCTGATCATTTATTTTTAATTACAAAATTAAATTCATATAATTTTTGTGATTTATTATATGAAACAATTAAAAATAATTTAAAAAATCAAACTAATATTTCTAGTTTTGATATATTTTTATATAGAAATGAAAATTCTATTATTGTTTATCCTTGTCATTCTTATATTATTGAACAATATATTGATTTAAACAAATTAAAAAATCTTGGTACAGGGAAATATTTAATTGAAAAATTAAATGAAAATGAAATTCAAATCATGATTGAGTTAATATATACAGATAATATTAATTGGAATTTATATGATTATGATAGTATAATTGATTTAATAGAACAATTAAATAATATAAAAGAATTTTTAAATTCTGTCAAAGGAAATACAAATATGAATGAAATATTCGATTTAATTGATTTATATAAAGAAAAATATAACGAATTTATCAAATCAGAACAAAATTATGAATCAAAAGATATACAAATAAATAAAAATTTAATAAATTTAAATGGAATGTTAAAAACAACATACAGAGAATTAGTAATGAATACAGCAAATATTTCAAATGTAAATAATCAAAATACAAATCTAAATAATAACAATAATTTAAATAATAATAATTTTAATAATCAATTTGAAGAAAATGAAGATAACCCAATTTATGGACCTTTACATCCTTTTCCTGGTTTATTACCTAGACCTGGATTATTACCTATTCCTCGTAAGAATAAAAATACTTTTGAAAATTTAAAAGGTGGTGTCACGACTGGTGACTCTGATAATAATAATATGGAACAAACTAATTTTAATCAAGAATTAAATATTGAAAAATATAAAAAATATAAAGAAGAACTTGAATATAGTTATTCTTTTTATAAGAAAATGGAAAATATTAAAAATATTTTATCTAAGAAAAAAAATGAATTTATTGAAAAAAATATTAAAAGTTCTTTTTCTTTTGAAATAATATTAAATGATAAAGAGATTATTTCAATTAATAAAGATATTCTTTCTTTTAAAAGTTTATATTTTTATAATTTAATAAAAATAATGAATCAAAATAAATTAAATATTAAAGATATTAATTTAAATTTTTCTGAAAATAATTTTAAATGTTTAATTGATTTTTTACAAACTTCTCAATTTAAAATTGAACAAAAAGAAATTATAAATATGTTAGATTTATCATCTTTTTTTTTGATTGATAATGCAATTTCATTAATTGAAATTCAATTTGAACAAATAATTGATTCTGAAAATATTCTTTGTTTAATAGAAATTGGAAAAGATTATAATTTGACTTATTTATATCGTTCTTGTCTTATTTATATTATTACTCATTTAAATGAAATTAAAGATAAAGGATTAATTAAATATATTAAAAATGAAGATAGAGAAAACTTAAAAAATTATTTAAGACTAAATAATAAAGAAATATAATTTATAATTAAAAAATATAAATTTAATAAATTATTTTAAAACAAATTTTTAATTTATTTAGCCAAATTTAAATTCAAAAACAATTAAATATACAATTTATAATAAAACAAATCAATAAATATTTAAATATACTCTAAATCCTTTTGAATATTATTATATATTTATTAAAATTACAAATAAATAAATTTTTAAATTTCAATTGTATCTTTTAATAAAAAAATAAGAAATTTTTGTTATTTAATTTTGAATATAGTTAAATTAAAATACACTTTTTATAAAAAAAAATTAAATAAAAGAACTAATAATTCTAATACATATTTAATTTAGGTATAAATTCATATGCAAAACTCATCCAATCAATTTCTCCTTTTCTTTTCCTATCAAATCTAATAAAAGATAAATCAATTCCATTAGGCACTTCCCCAAATTTATCAATAAAAAATTGATAATAATCAGAAATACTAAAAACTCCTCTTAACACTTTATCAATTTCATTAAATAATTTAATAACTGCATTATTTGTTCCTTTATATAATTCTTGTCTCATAATTTCAATTTTTTTTTCTGATTCAATTAAAAAAATAAAAAAGTTTTTAAGAAAAAAGAGAGTTGTATCAAAAAAAACTTTTGAATCTTTTGTAATTATTAATTGTGATTTTTTTTCCATTCTATTTCTATATTCTTTATTAAAAGGGACTAACATATCAAAAAAATCTATAAAATTTAATAATCCATTATTTGATATATCATATTTTTTCATTAATAAAGTTATATCATCATTATTAGGATATAATCCTAAATTATTTAAAGTTTTTTTTAAATCATATTCTGTTATATAATTTTTTTTACTAACACAAAAAAAATTAAATGCATCTTTTATATTAAAATCTTCTCTAAGACTTAATTCAATTTTTTGATTTTCTATTTGTATTTCTGTTTCAGATATTAATTTAAGTATATTTATACATATATTTAATTTTGAATCATTACTTATAAATTTTTTAACATCAATTTGAGGAATATTATTATTAAAAGTATTTTGATTTAAATTTATATTTTGGGTGTTTATATTCTGATTTGGATTTTGAATATTTTGATTTTGTAAATTTGAAAAATGAGAATTTGTATTTACATTATTTTTATTTTGTTCATTTCTAATTGGAATATTTCTTAATGTTAAATTATCTGAAATTTGCATTTTTGGTTTTTGGATATTATAAAATTTAGAATTAGAATTATTTTCATCACCTTTTCTAATTAAATCATTAATAATTCTATCATTCATTACTTGTTTAGATGATGTTACTTTATCAACATCAAAAAATTTTTGTAAATCATCAATTGTAATATAACCACTTTTACATATATTAATTCTTTTCATAATTCTTTTTATATCATTATAAAATAAATCAAAACCATTATTTCTAATATAATTTTTTAAAACTTCACTATTAATATTTTCATTATTTCCTCTTATATTTAAAAACAAACCTAAAATTGAAAAATCTTTTCTTCTTTTTATTTCTTCTTTAATTTGATTAATTTTTCTTGCAATAAATAATTCTTTTTCAAAAATTCTACAAACTGCATATTCAATTGGATAAGGTAAAAACTTAAGAGGATATTGTTCTCTTATTTCATCTTTATTATCATATAAATTATCATCTGGTAAAATTAAATTTATAAAATTTGAATAATTTAATCCATTTAAATTATCTGTATCATAAAAATTAATAATTGTTTTTACTTCTGTTATATTATAATTTACACAATTTATTTCTAAAAATTTCATTATATTATCAATAGTCACTAAATCATTATTATTCATATCAAATCTTTTAAAAATTATATATGGATTAAAATTTGGTTGTGAATATAAATTTTTTCTTAATTCATCCACTTTTGCCTCTTCAATATTTAATTCAGATAATAAAGTTAAAAATAATTTTTGTGTTTCTGTAGGAGGCATTTTAATTAATTTTTTTTTTATATAAAGGAAAAAAAATAAAAAATAAAATTCTAAAATAAAATTATAATTAGCATAATTATTCCTAAAATATTACTAATTCCTTTATTTTTATTATAAAATATTCCATAAAAATAAAAAATATAATAATAAAAAAAAAACCAAAAAATAAAGAAAGATAAAAAAATGGGATTATGTCAAAGTCAACATCAAAAAGATTATGAGAATAAAATTCATAATAACACAATTCAAAACAAAACAGAAGAAACAACAATAAATTCATCAAAAGAAAAAAATATAAACAAACATCAAAAACAAGAAGATTTAATAGCAATAAATAGTGGAATGACAGTAAATCCAAATAAAGAAAATATAAAAGACAACTATCAAATATTATCAAAAATAGGAGAAGGATCATATGGTGTAGTATGGAAAGTTCGTCATAAGAGAACAAATTTAATAAGAGCAATGAAAAAAATAACAAAAAATTTATTATCAAAAACAGAAACAGTAAATGAAATAAAAAATGAAATAGAATTATTAAAATCATTAGATCATCCAAATATAGTAAAAATATTTGAATTTTTTATTGATTTCGATGGTTATTATTTAATAACTGAATATTTACAAGGAGGAGAATTATTTGATGCAATAAAAAAAAATGGTCCTTTCTTTGAACCAATTGCAGCAAATATAATGTATCAAATATTAAGTGCAGTTAATTATTGTCATTCAACAAATATTATTCATAGAGATTTAAAACCAGAAAATATTTTAATTGATTCTATTAATCAAAATACTGGTTTTTTAACTATTAAAATAATTGATTTTGGTACTGCGAAAATATATGAAAAAAATAAAAATGAAAATAAAATTATTGGTTCTTCTTATTATATTGCACCTGAAGTTTTAGAAAAAAATTATAATGAAAAATGTGATATGTGGTCTTGTGGTGTTATATTATATACTTTATTAAGTGGAAAATTACCTTTTACAGGAAGAAAACAAGGTGAAATATTAAGAAAAGTTTTATTAGGAAAATATGATATGAAAGGAGAATATTTTGAATCAGTTTCATATGAAGCTAAAGATTTAGTTAAAAAATGTCTTGAAAAAGATGTTAATAATAGAATTTCTGCAAGAGATGCTTTAATGCATCCTTGGTTTAATAAATATCAAACTAGACAATTTTTTTGTCAAGTTACTGAATATTTTTTAGAAAAAACTTTAGATAATATTAAGAAATATAAACCAAAAAATAAATTACAAGAATTAGCTTTAACATATTTAGTTCATAATTTACCTGAATTAGATGAGATTAAATTATTATATAAAGTATTTAATTTATTTAATACAAATGGTAATGGAAAATTAACTAAAAAAGAAGTTAAAGATGCATTACATAAATATATGTTTAAAAATTCTAAACATAAACATAAAATTGGAAAACAAGCTGAAGAAATTTTTAAAAATCTTGATAATGATAATAATGGTTTTATTGAATGTGAAGAATTTGCTAGAGCTGGAATTGATAAAAAAATATTGAAAGAACCTAATATTTTGAAATTTTCTTTTGATTTTATTGATAAAGATCATTCTGGTGATATTACTATTAATGAATTAAAAGAAGTTTTTAAAATTAAAAAAAAAGAAGATGAAACTTTATTAAAAAAAATGATGAAATCTATGGATACTGATTCTAATGGAAAAATTTCTTATAGTGAATATAAACATATGATGCTTAAAATTATTGATCAAAAATGATATTTTTTTAAATTTTTTTTCTAATCATTTACTTTTTTCTTTTATGTATATTTTTGGATTTTAGGGAAATATGTTTTTTTATTTTAATTATTTTAATATTTTTTATTGATATTTTTTATTTTAACACATTTATTTATATTATTATAAAGTGAAATTTTAGGAATTTTAATCTTTACATTATAAGAAAATATTATATATATATTGTATTTTTTATTCATCTATTAAATTATCATTTTTATTTCCTTCTATATTTCCATTATTTTTATTGCTATTTTCATTACTAATATTTGTATTAGTATTTATTTCATTTTCTTCTAATTTTATATTAAGATGTTGTAATTCATTATTTATCTTTTTTCTATTTGAATTTTCAATCTCATTTCTCATCCTATTTATTAAATAAATAAATATTTTACATATATACTTCTCTTCTTTTTTGTTTCTTTTGTTTATATAATAAAAAAAATGCAATACCTAAATAAATAAAACTATTTATAATTAACATAATACCACTATTATTTTCTTTCTTTTTTTTAATTCCTAAACATTCTGATTTTGAAAAAGCATAAATAGATAACATTAATAAATAAAAAAAACCTGAAATAGCAATTAACATAATATAAGTATAACAAAAATTTGACATATCACAATATATTTCCAAAAAAAATAAAAATTCAAAAATAAAAAAATAAATAATCAAAGTATAAAAAAAAAAACAAAATAAAAAAATGACAGAACAAAAATTAGAAGAAAACAAAGAAAAATCAGAAATGGAAAAACAAGAAGAAAATTTTATTCTCCAATATTCACCAAGAACAGAATATTCAATGAAATTAGAAGAAGATGAAAAATTATATAACGAATTGAAATTAAATTTTGATCCAATAACAATAAAAATAATAAAAAAGCATTTTAAAGAACGTTTAGGTGCATTAAAAAAAGAAGAAATGGTAGCAATATTAAAAAATCATTTATTAGGATTTTTACCAAATCATCCAAATAGAGAAAAAATAATAGTAAAATTACTATTAAGATTATTTAGTGATATTGATTTAAATGATAATGGAGATTTAGAATGGAATGAATTTACAAATTATATTGTTCATTTAGGTTCAGATAATAATAAAGCAAAAAATAAAGATTATAGATTAAAATATTATGCTAAGTCACTTTATACTATTAATCCTTCTGATTTAACTGAAGAAATTACTTATGCTTTTTGTTTAGAAAAACATAATGTTATTGGAATTGTTCAAGAAGGTAAAAGTAATATTTTATTTTATGAAACTAAAAAATGTAAAAAATTAAAATGTTATATTGATTTAAAAGATATTCAAACTCAAGTTGATATTTTAGAATTTTTAGAGTTAAATAATAGAGCAAATAAAGTTTTAGAAAAAGAAATTGAGGAAAAAAGAGAAAAGAAAAAACAATTAAATTCTAAAAATAATAATAACAATCAAAATCAAAATTTACAAAATGATATATTAAATAATAAAGAAAACTCACCAAAAGATCAATTAAAAAAAAAGAAAAAAGAAGATATAAAAAATAACCAAAATTCTCCAAATCAAATAAATAAAACAGATTTATCAAATTTAACAAAAACAATAAAAACTACATTAAATAAAAAATTATCAATTTTATGTACATGTTTCATTCCAGAATACGATTTAATTTTAGTAAGTGGTACAAATAATACAATTACAGCATGGAAATTTGTTATAGAAGAAGTAAAAAATGTAAATGTAACCCAAGATTTTAGATTATCAAAAGAAGAATTAAGAATTGCAATTTTAATTGCCCAATCACCACAATATGCTATGTGTTGGGATCCTAATTTAAAATTATTATTTACTGGACAAAAAGATGGTAAAATTTTAAGATGGGATTTAACTAAACCAAATCCAATTATTGAAGATACTTTAGATATTAAAATTGTTAAAAAAAAATTATCAAATAATCCAAATTATGATAAAGAAAATAATAATAAAGAAGATAATAAAAAAATATTTGAAGAAATAAAACAAAAATCATTTAAAAAATTTAATGATAATAATATGATTATATTAGATGAAAAAGAAAAGAATATGAGTGTAAGTTGTTTATTATTATTACAAAAATTACAATTATTAGCTGCATCATATTATAATGGAAATATAATTTTATGGGATACTTTATTAAAAGATTATAGAAAATTTTATACTGATCAAAGTACAGGAATTTATTCTATGGCATTTGATTCAATAAGAAATTTAATTTTTACTTGTGGATTTTCACATGACATTTTTGTATATGATCCTTATATTGATGGTTCTTATATTTATAAATTAATTGGTCATAATTGGAGTATTAATTCTATTGAATGTAATGAAAAAGAATCTGAATTAATTTCTGTTGATATTTTAGGTAATATTAAAGTATGGGATACTTCACTTTTAATAAATTTTCAAACTATAAAAATAAATGAACAAATTGTTGATAATAGTAAAAAAAATCATGGTATGGAAAATACAAAAAAAAAAAAATTATCATCAAATATGAAAATGTTATATATAAATAAATTAAAAAAAATATTTGTCTATGGTAAAAAATTATTATTTTTTGAAACAGATAGAGCAAATAATCCAGAATTAGCAGATGATCAAGTAATATGTTCATGTTACTATGATAAGTCATCAAAAACATTATTATCGTTTTGTTTAAGAAAAATAAAATTATGGAATATTTTAACAGGAAAAGTAAAACAAATATACGATGATCCAATGGGAGGTGAAGTGACATCAATCGTTGTTGATAGAAATGTAAAAAGAGGATTTTTAGGTGATAATACAGGAAAAATTAGAAATATAAATTTAAAAAATGGTCAAATTATAAAAGATTTAACATCACATTCAACAGAAATTAAATTTTTATGTCATAGTATGTCACTTAATATTGTTGCTTCATGTTCAATTGATAATATTATTAAAATTCATAATGATTCAGAATTACTTGAAACTGAAGTTATTAAAGAACTTTCAATATTTCAATTTCAAGTAAGAGCTCTTTGTATTGTTGATAGATTTTCAAGATTGGGTATTGGATTAAGTAATGGAATAGTTAAATTTTATGATATTGAACATTTTCATTATGATTCAGATTTACAAAGTGATCCTTCTTTAATTAAAGATGAAGTTTCTGCACTTTCTGCAATTGAAAATGTTGAATTAGTTTTATGTTGTTATTCATCTGGGATTTGTAAATTTATTGTAACTCCACCTTCACCAGTTAAATTTTGTTCTATTTTAGAATTTAATAATTCTGAAAATCAAATGCCAATTGCTATTTCTTGTATTGAATTTGATAAAGTTAACCATTGGGTTTTTATTGGTGATTTATTAGGAAATATTAAATGTTATAATATGTCAGATTTATATCATGTTGTTGATAATATTATTGAAAATGAACAAAGAAATTTTGATAATGAAACTATTATAACTAAAGAAAATTTTGATTTATTTAGTAATGTTAAAATTATTAATTTATGGTCAATTGAAGCACATAAAGAATCAATTAGACATATTCATTATGTTGATATTTATCCTAGAATTATTATTACTACTTCTCATGATTTGAGAATTAAAGTTTTTGAAGCTGAAAATGGAAAATTTCAAGATGAATTTAAACAAATTTCTAATAGATTTAAACCAATTCCTATTGGAATTAAATTTTATTTATTAGATCCTTTTAGTGATGATAATAAAATTAAAAGTGAACCTATGTTTTTTTATAGGAAAGATATTGAAAAATTTAATCCTATGCTTAATCAAGAAAATTCTAATCAACAAATATCAGAATATTCTAAAAAGATTACTGAATTTAATGCTAAAGAAAAATTATGGGTTAATTGTAAAAATTCAAATTTACCTAATGATATGAGTAATAATTGGAATTTAAAAATTGATGTTGATAAAGTTTTAGAAAATGAAGAAGAAGAATATCAAAAAATATTTAAAATTGTAAAAGAAGTTGAAAAAATTACAAATGAAACTGAATTAATTTTACAAGAAAAATCAATTTATTCTGATTCATATAAACCAAAATATATTGAAGAAATGACTGATTTAGAACAAATTAAAGAATTTAGTAATGTTATTGCAGAAAGATTAAGAAATGTAAAATTAGCTGTTAGTAAAGCAAATTTAAATCAAAGTAAAATGATTGACTTAAGTAATAAAAATAAATATAAAAAACAATTTTATAAAAGTAGAAGTGCTTTAAATATTAAAAAAAAAAAATTAAATAATATTAATGATGATAAAAATATCAAAAATTTGAAAAATAATTTAGCTCCAGTTTTACCAAAAATTAAATCTAAATATGATTTTAATCAAATTAAAATTAATACTCCAGCTGATTTATTTAATAAATTACATGATGATTTTAAAAATGGATATTCACAAATATTTTTACCTTTTAGACTTTTAATTAAAAAATCAAAAAGACAAAGTAGAATTCTAATTAAAAGTAAAAGTCAAAATGATCTTGAAGAAAATGAAAAAAAAACAGATGAAAATGAATTAAGATTAAAAAGATTAAATTCTTTAGAAGGGAATTTAAAACATTTAGAACAAATGTAATAAAAAATTGTTTTTATAATTTTTTTCCTTTTTTTTAAATAACTTAATTATTTTATAATACTAGTATAAATAAAAATTATATAATAAAATAATATTCTTTTTTTTATAAACTAAATAAAATACAAAAAATTAAAAATAAAAAAATAAATAAAAATTTATGATTAATATTTAAACAATATAATACAATAATTATAAACTTTTATCTTTAGGAGAACCATCAAACAAAATTAAATTAATCCTAAAGTCATTTTCAGTTACAGTATGAATATAATTATTATTATCAAAAAAAGCAAAATGTTTTTTATTTAAATCAGAAAAACCTTGCATATTAAAAGAACATAATTTCTTCATATTTTCTCCATATTTACAAACAGAATTTTCTTTAATATCATATTCAACAATATCATCAGTTTCTTTAAAATCATTATTAAATCCTCCAAAAATATAAATTTTATTACTTTTTTCAAATTTAACTCCAACAGAAAAATTTCTAGCAAGTAAATATTCATTATTTTTTAAATGTAATTCTTCCCATTTTTCCATTTTAATCATATTTAATTTTAAAATAATTTCCATATTACAATTATTTAACTGTGAATAACCACCAAATAAATAAATTAAATTATTTTTTTCATCACTTACTAATGTTCCTTTATATCTATCTTCTTTTAAATCTGGTAAAGCTTTCCATCTTTTTTCTGAAATAAAATAATATTCACATTCAATTTGTTCTTTTCCTCCAATTACAATAATTAAATCTTTTTTATATGATATTAATGAAGGGAAAATATGAGGAAAAATTGAATTTACTAAAAAATCAATTGATGGATTTGGTTTTGTTAAATCTATATAACATAAAAATGCACCTACTGTATTATTTATCATTTCTTCACTTATTCCACATAAAAATAATGAGTTTAATATTGGAATTTGACTTAATCCATCTAATGATTTTAATACTCTTAAAAGTATTTTTATTTCAAAACATATTTCTTCTTCTAAATCAAATATTTTCATTATACATATTTGTGATTTATTTACTTGAACTAAGGAACATAATTTTTTCGAAAATGGATTTAAACTATACTTTTTTATATAAGTTAGGTTTTTACGTTTTATCTCGACAACATTCTGCTCCTCCCATTTTTCAATTTTTTTAATTTTTTGTTTTGATTTTTTAAATTTTATTTTTTTTTATTTTATTTTTTTAAATAAATAATTATATAAATATTTATAAAGATATAAAGTATTAATGAAAAAATCATTTCCTTTTCAAAAAAAATTTAGAAATTAGAAATTAAATAATTGATTTATAAAAGATAGTTTATAAAGATGTCAACTATATTAAAATTATTCAATTAATTTAATTTAATTCATTTATAAATGATTTAAATTTATTATTAAAAAGGTAAGATTTTAAATTTAAATCTAATTAATATTATAATTTGGATTATATTTAAAATTGATAATCAATAATTAAAAAAGTTTTTTTCTCTATATAATTATAAGAGTTAGATAAATTATATATCATTAAATCTATATTAATGATAAATAATATTATTTTTTGAATTTTATATTTAATAAAAAATATAAGTTTAATTTGTTTAATATAAATGGAATTTGGGATATTATTTTTTTATTTATCTTCTTTTGTTTTATTATTATTAGATTCTATTTCTTTATTTATACGTTGTAAAGTTTTAATTTGAAATAATTCTTTAACACTTTTTGGAAAAGGAATTTTATCAAGAATATCACTTAATTCACTAACTAACTTTTTAAAATTATAAGGATTCATTCCAAGAACAAATAAATGAATATAATTTTCAAAATCAAAATCTCCATATTTAACTTGAATAATATATTTACATAATTTTTTATATTGAAAAGATATTTTACTAACTTTAATATCATCAATTTTTTCTAAAACTTTTTTACAAGAAAAATTCTCTTTATCATATAATCCATCACAAATACAAGATAAAATTTCACAATCAAAATAAAATAAATCAGGTTTACTAGTAACTTCTTTTTCAACTAAAGAAGCTTCTTTATCATTAGAATCAGTATATAAATCATCTAAAATTAATTTGAATAATATTTTATATTCATTATTATAATTTGATGATAATAAAAATTCATTATATTTTTTTATAATTAACTCAACATCTTTTGAAGTATGTTTATCATATTCTTTTTTTTGAAAATCTGATAAAGTTTTTTCTGTATTTTGTTCCCAATTTTTTACTGCGTGAAATACTCTTGAGTATGCTCTTTGTAAAAATTTTTCTGCTGATTCAGGTTCTGTCTTTTTCTTCATTGTAAATAATAAATAATTATTTTAATTTATACTTTAGGTAATTTTTTATAGGATGAAATATATAAAAATTATATTTGATATTGATTTAAGTAAAGAAATTTAAGTTTTTTTTGAATAAACTTCTTTGAAAATGATTATAATTTGTTGAGAAATAATTATTAGGTATTGTATTTATTTTACTTTTTTTATGATTTAAATATTGTATTAAAATTATTGTTTTATATTGTTTAAAATCCAATATTTTATAAATATAAAATATTAAGCTTGAAATAATGATAAAAAATCATCTAAATTTAGGAGAATATTTTCAAATATATATTTTAATTATATTAAATTAGTATAAAAGTAAATATATTCGGTTTAAAATTAATTTAATGAATATTACTTCACAAAAACATCTTTTTAAGGAATAAAAAATTACCCAAAATAATATATAGATGATTAAAAAAGTACTAATGTAAAACTTATATAAACACTTACAAAAAATGTATTAAAATATTATCATGAATAAACAATATAAAATGAAGTTAATAAGATTATTAATAAAATTCTCAAAATATAACTATTCAACTCTTAAATAATAGAAATCTAGTTTAAGAAGCTTTAAAAGTATATAAACCCTATTTTTAAAGGAGCAAATTAAATTTTTTACAAATTAGGTTAAAATACCATATCTATCTAATATTCCAATTTTATTTATATTTAATTTATTATCAAGATTTAAGTTTAATTAAAATGAAAAAAGATCCAAATATTTCAAAAAATAGAACAACCGATTTTAAATCTTCAGAGCAAAATAATGAAATTAGTCTTAAAGAGACATCATTTAAAATAAATGGATTTAATATAATAGAATTAAATGAAGATGAAGAAGATAATCAAAGTGATTTGAATTTAGAAGATGAAGAAATAAATAATTTAACTCAAAAAGAAAAACAAAGTTTGATTAATGTTTCTAAAAAATGTGAAAATTACTATATGAATCAATACGGAGAAACTTATATAAATATTCCTTGTTTTAAATGTCTTTATAATTCTTTTTATACAAATGAATTATTATATTTTCCAAATAGGAAAACTCTTTTAAATTATTTAAAATATTGTTTTTTATTCTTGAAAAAAAACCTTTTTATTGACCATTCAATTTACATTAATAATAAATATGAACTTAAAAAATGTGATAATTCTTATTTAATTAATTGGAAATTTTTTATTGAAAAAACTATATGTAAAATTTGCTTTATGGAAGTTATAAATATGAAAATGCTTTTTGGGAATTTAAAAATTATTTTTTGTGATGTAGAAAAAGAAACTTATTTCAAAGAACTTCAAAACAAAGGAAGAAATCATAATAGAAGACATGTTGTTGTAAAAAATAGAAAGAAACATCAATCACAAAAAAATAATACAGTATCAAATAAAGTAAAAAATAATGCATTAATTGCCAATTTTTATAATATTAATGTTAGTTTCAATTCAGATAAAAACATTATAATAATAAAAAAATCTGCATTGGGAAATATAATTAATGATCTATTAAAAAACAAACAAAATCAAAATATAAAAAGAAAAGAAATAAATGAAAAAATAGAAAACAAATCAAAAACAACTATAAACAATTTCAATATAATTAATAATTTAAGTTGTGAAGATTTTGTAAAAAATAAAATACCAAATTTTTTATCATTTAATAATACTAGTCATTGTCATAATTTAACATTAGAAAATATAAAATTAATAATATATAATTATACTTATCTAATCATTTATTCTTTAAAAGAAGTTACATCATATCTAGAAAAAGTCAGAAAAGAACAAAATTATCCAATATCATCTAATGAGAAAATAATTTCAACGGAAAAAAAATTAAAATCATCTTTATATAGTATTTGGTTAAAAATTATTGATATTTATAATATGTTTAAATATATTAGTAATAATGTTTTAAAGAAAATGATTAATTATCTTATTATTCTTCATTCAGATGAAAATTCTCCTAAAGAAAGATTAGAAAATATGGTACATGAATTAATAGAAATTGAACAAAATTCTTTTAAATTAATTAAACTTTTTGAAGATAATATTATGGTTATTTTCCATAATTGTTATCAAAGTTTAATGAATAAATTAAAAAATGAAAAGGAAATTGTGAATTTAATTTCTGAACTAAGTCAAAATTAATTTTTTGAATTTGTGTGAATTTTTAATTTTAAAAATTTTTTAATAAATAAAGATTTTATAAATAATATTATATTTTTTTATTTTTTATATTATAAACAATATTTTTATTGAAATGTCAATAAAAGAAATTTTTTTTTCAATAACAGAATATAAACCTTTAAAATTTGATTTTTCTGATTTTTATTTTGAATTTTTTTCTGAAGAAACAAATTTTCATGATTCAATTGATTTTTTAGATAATAAGATAATAAGTGATAAAACAGAAATAAAAGGAGATTTAAAATATTTCGTTAAAGCAATAAAAGAAAATGAATTAATAGGAATAACTAATTTAATAATAAAAAAAGAACAATTATCAAAAAAATTAAAAAATATAAATTTTAATAATTTAAAAATAACAATAAGTGATTTTATGAATAAGAAATTATTTGAAAATTCAAATATTCCAATTAATAAAAGAGAAATTTCAATATCTATAAAAATAAAAATAAATTATATAAATAAGAAATTAAACTTTAAAAAACATTTTAAAAAATTAAAAAAAAATCCAACCACACATAATCGTGCAATAAGTGCAATAAAAATAAGAGAAACAAAAGTAAAATTTCCACTAAATAATAAAACTTTATCAAATAAATCACAAAGTTCACATTCAAGTAATCATTCAAAGAAAAAAAATTTACACAAAACAACATCATTTATAAATAAATCTAAAATAACAAATTTTTCATTTGATTCTGATTCAAGTGAAGAATCAATTATTGATAGTGTTCTTATTGATAATGAATATACAAAAGAAGAAGAAGAAGAAAATTATGAAATTAAAAGTAATTTTAATTTTATTCATTATGATTATCCAAGTGATAATGAATTAATGGGAAGAATTAAAAGTTTTATGGATAAAAATTATAATTTACTTATTGAGAAAAATAATTATTTAAATAGAGTTGTTCATAAAAAAAATAAATTAGAAAATGCTTATTTTAATTATTTGAATAAATTAAATATTGTTTTGAAAAAAAAAGAAAAATTAAATGAATTTAAAATAAAAAAAAAAATAAAAGTAGAATTAAATAAAAAAAAAATATGGAAAAATAAAATTGTTGATAATTTTGTAAAAGGAAAAGAATATGAATTTCAAGTTGTTGATAAAATATTTGGAGAATATAAAAAAAAAGAGAATGAAAAGGAAAAAATAGACAAAGTAATAAATTTATTGTTAAAAACAATTCAAAGTAATCTTGATTTAGATATTAATTTAAATGATATATTTAATGATGAAGGGATTAGGCAATTTAGAATTGTTTGCCAAAAATTTGGATTAATTGAAAGTTTACTTCCTAATCAAATTAAGGAAGATCCAAATGAATAAATTTTTTAATGATTGATATTTTTTTATTTATTTTTAATAATATTTTAAATAAAAGATTATTTACATTTTTTTTTATAATAATTAAAAAAATTAAATTGAGATGTTATTGAGTATTTATTTAATATATTAAATTGAATGAAATAAATAAATAATTTTTAAAAAATAATTTATGTAAAGTTATATCACTATATAAAATTTTAATTTAGGATTAATTATTGATAAAAAGTAAAACGTAAATATTTTTTAAAAAAATTTAAACTTAAAAATTTTATATATATTTTCATAATATAAATTACCTCAATTTCTTATTTATTTAAAGAATTAATAAACTTAATAAAAACAATGAATATTTGAGGTAACTTCCACTGCATATTGCAATTGTTACTCCTACATCATTACCTACTGTTACTTTTTCTAGTATTTGAGATGCAGTAAGGGCTTTAGTAAAAGTAGAGTCAGTGCCACTTGCAGTAGAAGAAGGATCATAACAATAAACTGCATAATAATATTTAAATGTCGGGTTGTCTTTATCACCTTTACAATCATCTCCTTTTAATTTACATGAAAGAGTTTTTTTTTCATCTTCTAATGAACAATCTGGTTTACAGACTTTTGAGCTATTGTAAAGGTAACAAAAACTATTATCACCGACTGCACTAGTCAATTTAACTTTAAATGTATTTTCATCTTCATCAAGCCAATCAAATGATTCATAAGGTTCAGTATTAAAATCATCAACTGATACAGTTGTTACTCCCTTTGTAAATGCAATAAATGAAAAAATTAAAACTAAAACAAATTTATTCATTTTAATTGCTTTTATTTTTTATTTTAATTTTATATGGAATATTTATTTTCAAATATTGTAAAATGAATATAAATAAAAGAAAATTTTATATTTGTTTTAATCTTATTATTATTTTATATTAAAACCAAAGGGAATTATGAATTATAATATTTTCAACTTTATATTTATTATTTAGTATTTATCACTTTTTCTTTTTAGTTAAATATTGTTTTCTACATTAAATTAAATTTAATACAAATTCTGTTACTTATTAAAAATTAAAATATGAATTTTTAAATATTTTTTCATCATAAATTATTATATTAGAAATAAATTTGATTTGAGAAAGATAAGAATTTAATCTTAATATTAACTAGTCTTAATTAGAAAAAATGATTATTTCAAAAGATTACAAAAATTTAATTCAATAATAAAAATGATATAAATAATAAACATGAAATTTGATAGTTTTTTAATATATAAAATTATGAAATATGTTACAATAATATATAATATATAATGATTAAATGATGAAAAAATAAATTATCAATTATTAATTTTAAGATTTCAAAATTTAATAATAATTTGTATCATTAAGATTTATAAAAATATGAATTCATTTTGTTTCTTTTATATAATATTTTTTATTATGATTTCTTTCAATTATTTATAAAAGATTAACAATAAATTTTTTTGACTAAAAAAAGAGTCATGAAATAATTTGTTTTATATCTTTTTCCATATATTTTCCAAATATAAATTGAGCTCTTAAAAAATATTTTATAAATAATTAAAAAAAAATTATTAATCCTCTAATTAAAAGTCATATTAATTCCCAAAAAATATTAAGATTGATGAGTTTAATTAAAACTTTAAAAAAAATATATTTATAACAGATTATGATTAAATATACTTGAATGATTTTTGAAAATTTAATGAATATTTAAAAATTAATTAGAAAATCATATTTTTTTTAATGATTAATATGTTTGGGATAAAAAATAATTATTATTAAAAAATACTGCTAGATAAAACAAATATTTAAAAGATATTCTTTTATATTATTAAATATATATAATAAAAAAATTAAAAAAAGAATATAGAAAAATATTAAAAGATTATATTTTAAATTATAAAAGATTTTAATTAAACAAAAAAATATGTTTAATTAATTTAAAATGGAAAAATAAATTAAATAAATTTATTATGAAATATTTAAAAAATGAGGAATTAAAATAACAGTCATTCATAGAAACCTTATAAAATTCTGATAGCAACAGAAAGTTATTATATAATATTTAATCTCTTCTAATTAACCATTTTTATCATTTAGTTCATCATCCTATAATTTATCAATCTTATATTATTTGAATCAGCAAATTAATTTTTTTTTAAAATTACATATTAATTCTTTATTTTTAGTATTAATTCTAGTTTAATTCAAAATCATTTTTTATGATTCACTCGAAATTATAATTTAAGAATTAAGAGTCATATGTAAAAATAATAACATAAAACGCTTCATCAATCCAAACAAATTCAAAGTATGAGTTTACATTAAGAGCATTTATTATTTAAATATATATATTGAATGATATTAATTAATTTATTATTAAAAAAAATATTAAATTATTTTCTAATATAAATATATTAAAATGAATGAGAATTTTTCACTAAATTATCTTTTATTTATTTGGTAAGATAAAAAATACTATGATAATATTAAATAAATAATTTATATATTATATATGAATTAAATATTATAATGTAAAATATATAAAAATATAAAAATTTGATAAAACAAACAATTTTTTGTTTTAATCTATCATCATATATATTATCAATTTTATTGACTAAATGAAATATTTATATCAATTTTTGTTTGCAATTATTCATTGAATTTTTATCAATTATTATTTTATAACTATAACAAGTAAATAAATTTTTATAAATTTATTAATTTTTATCTGAATGATTTAAAATTCTTTTAATAAAATTTTGAGTTTCTAATGTTAAATCATTTAATTTTAATTTTTTATTAATTAATTTGACTATATTATATTGGTCTTGATTCAGTCATAAAATTTACTATATCATTTAAATTTTATTAATTTATTAAATAATAATTTTTATATTCTTTCATAATTTAAGATTTCATTTTTTTTAAATAAACAAAATTTTGTTTATTTAAGAATTGATTATTATTATAAAAACAATTATTATTATAAATTATTATTATATTGTGAAAAAAAGATTTTATATAAAAACTATATAAAAATTATAAATTATCTCAATTGAAATAAAAAAATTAAAATTAGAATATATTAAATTAATAAAAAATATAAATTAATAATAAAATTAAACAGTTATAAAAAATTATGAGTTCTCCAGATTCAAAAAACAAAGAAATCCAAAATAAAAATTCAGATTCTGACATAATAAACCCTAACCCAATGACATTATCACCAAAACCATCAAATAACATAATAAACTTTTCAAAATATCCTTCAAACCTAAATCCAAACCCTGAAATTTTATCACCAAAAACGGAAAATTCAAAAAATGAAAATTTATATGATAAAATGGAACTAAACAAAAAATTTTATCCTTCAAAAGTAAACATATATAAAAATGAATATGAAAATAAGCATCATTCTCCAAGAACAAGTAATAGTCCAATAGTAAATTATTATGCTGGAATGGGACATCCAAATTCAAATAATGATATTCTTTCATATTATTCTCCTGAAGAAGAATATAATAAAAAAGATAATTATAATAATTATAATATAAATAATAATCAATATTCAAATTTTAATTTTTCTCCAAGTGCAATTTTTGATTTTGGAATAAAAGGAAGAGATTCTAATTCTTCTTTAAATAATAATAGTTATAATTATGGTACTACTTTACAAGAAAAAATTGAAGGTAATTTAGATAAAATTAAATATAAAGATTTAAAGAAAAGTGATAGTGGGAGAAATAGTAATAATCCTAATAATAGTTCTTCTGGTAATTCAGGATTTGATGAAGGTGAAGATAATAAAGATTTATATATGCTTAATTTTAATAGTGATGAAGAACCAAATGAAAATGAGGAAAATTCCAATTTAAATAATATTGATAAAGGTGATAATAATGAAAAAGATGAAAGGAATAATTTTGTTAATTCTTTAGAAGGAAATCAATTTACTTTAAATATAAGTGATGATGATGAAAAAATATCTCCTTTATATAATAATAATATAAATAATAAATTTAATATTTATAATTATGATATAGGAAAAAAACCTTTAATTGGTTATAATGATGGTTTTATTCCACCACCGACAAATATTAATAATAATAAATTTACTATTAATCAAAATAATAATAATAACTTAAATAAAATTAATAATTTAGAAAATGAAAATAATTCATCAAATAATAATAAACAAGAACCAGTAATAAATTATTATTCAAATTATTTTAATAACTTTTATTTAAATAGTGAGCCTTCAATTCAAAAAAAATTTCCTTCAATTGGAGTAAAATTTCCATCATATAATCAAGACTTATTTAAAAATTTTTCAAATGAAAATAGTCAAAATGAAATAGAAAATGAAAATCAAGATGAAAAAAATACAGAAGAACCAATAAGGAAAATTCCAAGTGCAATACCAAGAACATCAAATTCAAATAAACCTCGTCCAATAACAAGTCAAGATTTAATAACAACAACAACATCAAATAATAAAAAAATAAAAAGAATAGATCCAAATATTTATTTAAATGAAAATTTTGAATATTTAGCATATAATATTTTTCCTCTTGCAAAAGATCAAGCAGGATGTCGTTTTCTTCAAAAAAAAATAGAAGATGAACCAGAAGAATCATCAAAATATTTTTATCCTGCAATTTTACCTTATATATCATCATTAGTAAAAGATCCATTTGGTAATTATTTAATACAAAAATTATGTCCAACATTAAAACCAGAACAAATAAAAAGAATTTTAATGATTTTATCAACAAATATTTTAGATATTGGAAGTAATAGTCATGGAACAAGAGTAATACAAAATTTAATTAATTATTTATCAACTAATGAATTAATTGAATATTTTATTACAATAATAAGACCTTCTGTTGTTTCTTTATTAAAAGAATTAAATGGTACTCATATTATACAAAAATTAATTAATGATTTTCCATCTTATGCACCAAAAATACATAAAATTATTATTGATAATTGTGCTTCTTTAGCAACTCATAGACATGGATGTTGTGTTTTACAAAAATATTTAGATGGTAATGATAAAGATTTACAAAAAAAATTAATTGATGGTTTAGTTGAAAATTCTCTTGTTTTAGTTATTGATCAATTTGGTAATTATGTTATTCAAAGTATGTTATTATTATGTGATACTGAAGCTAGTGAAAAATTAGTTGATAAATTATTAGGGAATATAACTTATTATAGTAAACATAAATATTCTTCTAATGTTGTTGAAAAATGTTTTGATTATTCTGATGCACCTGCTAGAAAAAAATTAATTGATGCATTAAATTATAAAGAAATTATTAGTGATTTAATTATTGATGAACATGGAAATTATGTTGTACAAAAAGTTTTAGCAAATGCTGATTCAAAAACACAAAATGATGTTTTAAATATTATTATTGAAAATATTCCTAAAATTAAAGAAGTTTCTTTTGGTGAAAGAATTATTAATAGATTACTTATGACTTATCCTCAAATGGCAAATATGATTAATTTAATTGGAGATAATAATTATAATATTAAGGTCATTAATAATAATAGGAAAGGGAATAATAAAGGAAAATATAAGAAAAAAAATAATAATAGAGATAATTTTGATAATAATAATAATGGAGGAAATAATAATAATGGGAAACAAAATCAAAAGAATTATTATAAATAAATTAGTAATCTTTTTTTAGAGAATTTTTATATAGATATTAGATATAAAATTATTTTTTATATCAGAATTAGATTTTTTAGTTTATGATTAGAATAAAAATAAAAATTATATTCTTAGTTTATTATATTAGAAAAATTTGTTATTTTTTTTTGTTTAAATTATTTTATTTTTATTAAATTTTAATAATAATTTTTTATATTAATAATAATAATTTAATTTTTAAAATCCTTAAAAAAAAAAAATACAAAAATTACCTTTGTCCTAATAATTCAAGAGCTTCATAAATTCTTGAAGTAAGTAATTCTTTTTTTTGACAAGTTTCAATAATCTCATTAATATTATCAATATTTATAATCATTCCAGTAATTTTTCCAATAGTATCCATAGTCATATTATGTTCTTGTGCAAGAGGATGTTCTTCAATTTGTTTAAAAATAATTTCACCTAAATAACTTTTTTTATCTTCAATATTTTCAATATTATATAAATAATTCATATCAATCATTTCACTAGTAATAGAATAATCTTTATTATTTTGACCATTAGGAATAGAATTTTGCATATTATTAAGAGAAAAATTAGAATTTTGATTATTAAAATCAGAATAATCTTTTCTTCCAAATTGATTTATATTTTGATTTTGTTGATTATAATTAAATTTATTATAATTAATTTGTGAATTATTAAAATTGCCAAATTGATTATTATTATTAATATTATAAACTCTATTATTATTATTAAATTCTTGATTTAACATAAAATTTCTTTGTGATTTAGGAATTAAATATTCAATAATTAAAGGATTTTTCCAAGATTCAAAACCAGGAATAAATTTACCATTTAATTCATCTCTTGCTTTTTTTGCACTTTCTGCATTTTCAAACCAAACATAACCAAATCCTTTACTAGTAGGAATTGCTTTAATTTCATCTCCTATTTTAGTTGCTAAATTATACATTTCAATTTTAGTTGATTTTATTTCACCATATTTAGAAAATACTTTATTTAACATTTCTTCATTTACAGAATAAGGAATATTTTTAATATATAAATTACACATTTTATATGCATTATCATTTATTTGAGAATTATGATTTCTTTGATTATTATTATTATTAATATTTAAAAGTGTATTATCATTTTTTTTATCTCTATAAATTTCACAAAATAAATTATATCCATTTATATTTTTCCCATTTAAATTTTTTTGTGCCATTTCAGCACTTTCAATTTTAGGAAAACCAACAATAGCATAAATTCTTCCAATTGTTTCAGTACTAATTTGACAAGAAGTAATTTCTCCAAAATTTTCACATAATTTAATAATTTCTTTTTCATTAAAATTTCCTGGTAAATTAGTTAAATAAATTTTAGAAATTTGAGGACCTAAAGTACTCATTCTTTCATTTTTTTTTTTAAAATATTTAACTTCAATAATTTGATTATTCCAAATGCTTTTACCATCACAATTCTTAATAGCATTTGATGAACTTTCAGGATCATAATAAGTAATATAACCATAACCTAAATGATTACCATAAATATCTTCTATTAATTTACATGATGAAATATCACCAAATTTCATAAAATATTCATAAACTTCTCTTGGTTGAATATTAAATGGAATATTTTTAATAAATAAATTTGTTGATGAATTATATCTTATTGAATTGTCTTTTTCATCCCACATTAAGCGAATTGCATGTCCTTTTAATTTACGTAAATTCATTTCTATTCTTGCATTGTTTGCTGTTTCTGAATCTTTAAATGCTACTTTTGCATGTAAGTTTTTATTTGGATATAAAGGATTTGAATGGTTTATTATTGTTATACGAATTATTGATTCTTTGTATTTTTGAAGAAATAATTGGAGATCTGTTTCTATTGTGTTTGGGGGAAGGTCACTTATGTATAAAATGTTTTTGTCTTTTGAACGAAAGGGTTTTTGTGTGAAGTCCATTTTTTTTTATTTTTTTTTAATTTTTTTTTTTTGGGTTTGAAAAATATATTTTTTTTAGTTTTAGAAAATGAATTTCTTTATTAAATATAATTATTTAAATTAATTTTTTTTTTTCAATAAAAATAAAACAAAAAAAAATATTTTATCAACTCAACAAAAAATATCTGATTTTTTTTTATTAAATATATTTATTTTTTATCCCTATATTTTTACAAAAAAAGTATATGATTTATTTAATATCAATAAATAATGAAAAATCTAAAAAAGAAAATTTTATTCTTTAAATGAAAAAAAAAAGATAAAGAAAATTATCCTAATGAATATAAGAAAATATTAAAAGAAATTGATAAAAAGAAAAAAGAAGAGGAAACTAAACATCTTATTATTAAACACAAAATGAAAATTAAAAAACCTGTAATCAAGAAAATCTATATGAATTATTAGAATATTAATATAATATAAAAATTAATTTTTTTCCATATAA